>JAQIWN010001023.1:0-23947 GCA_034699025.1 Entomobrya cf. arborea Gr-Col-00668
ACGACATAACAAATATGAATTTGTTTTACATTTTTTGTTTTGCATTTCTATTTATTTTACCTTTTTTATTTGCTTAACTTTGGACAGCCGAACGTCGGTCACTTTGGTAACATGTAAAGTCGTTCTCATTAGCCGTTTGGGTTATTGTATCATTGAATGAATGAAATAAGCAAAGGTGTATGTATGAATAATACTTTCTTGTTACAAAAGCTATATTTCTTCCTTTAAATGGTGCAAACACAATACCGTAAATGACACGTTTAATATATATTACGTTAACTGGTCGTCTGGATTATTAGCAGAAAAGGTTATATTTTTTATGCTTACCATCAACTAGTTGACAATTATAAAAATATATGCCTCGAAGGAAAAATATACAAACTTCCTATTATAGTAAATAATCTGTTTTTGTATATTATCGTGGAAAGTAAATTTAATAAGCTCTTAACCGCTTGATTGGATGATATACGTTACAATAAAATACTCTACCTTAAACTCAACAAGTTATCATGTCACGTATTTGTAACGATGTTTTACCCCTAAAATGTACATTTAGCTTCTTTCATTGTATTCCTTCCTTTAAAAACCATTTTGCACTACTACGAGGGTCATTCAACTATCTTAGAGATAATTATGATCATTCTGTAATGCACCACACCATTTATGCAATGCTTCTGGGCATTTTCCAGAATTAAGTTCTGGACGCGGTTAATCCCGCATGGGAAACTTTGCATGAATTCATTTGTGATGGAACATTGGAAGATTCTGGAAGAAAAAATGGTGCTTGGATTGTTATGGGTCTGATAGTACATTTGATAGGTCACCCATTGCACGCAATTTTAGTCAATGACTGCATTTATATGGTAAGTTGGTAACTTAACTTGTTTGACACGTCAGCACATATCATATATTTGAAAGAGTAGATATTAAGGTAATGTCACCTACCTTACCTCACACTTGCTTAAAGGAATGACTGCTGGAGTTCTACTTGACCAGGTCTCCCTAAACGTTTGCTATTATGAGCACCTTGGTTTTGATTCAGCTTTTAAGCTACCAGGAATAGCACTTTATGCCATTCTCGGCTTGTATATGCACGCGTTGTGGCCCATTTGCTGTCGGCAACTACAACGCTTGATGAATGATGAGGGTGGATTACTGAAAGCAGTCAAAGTGCTAATTGGGATATTCGATTTCCGTCACTGTGAAGAGTTCATGGCAGAAAATATACAGGAGTGTGATGATTTGGTTGGAGATATAGTTGAACGAGCTGCTTATAACATGGGGCTGAATTTAAGCCCTTTGATCAACTGGATACAATACGTTCACCAGAGTGCCCGTAATGACGAAGGATACAACAGTGGCTAAAGCAATAGTAAATGTTAGTGAATCTGATTATATAGCAAGTTCGGTAAATAACTTACAAGGCACGCATTACCTTAGTTCACTAAGAACCCAATCGAAAATTACATTTTCTTGTAAAGTTTTTAATGCTGAATAAGATAGCAATTATCATTTTCCCGAATGCGAATGTGTGTTGGGCCTACCATTTACCGTCATGCTTAAGAATGCAAGGCATCTCGACCATCCTCTGACCTAAAGCTCGCGTTCTTAAGCATTACGGTAAATTGTAGGCACAACACATGCGCATTCAAGAAGGAGGAAAATTGCTACCTGATTCAGCATAAAAAACTATGCAAGAAAATGTAAATTTTAGTAGGATTTCGTCTTATATTAGACTTTAATTGATATGCAATTTTTAATTTATATCCAATTTTTAATTTATATGCAATTTTGAATGTATATTTAATTTTTAATTTATATTCAATTTTCAATTTATATACAATTTTTATTGGACTACATATACTATAGTGTAGTCTTGATCTAAGCCAAATGACTGCCATTTAAAATATCAAATTTTTATACCTATAATATCTTCTAGTCTTAAAACTCATTAATTTTTAAGCATGAATTTTAGTTTGGAAGTGTAAATTATGAAACTAATTTAACTGTGCCATTTAATTTTTTTTAAAGTTTTGTACATAAAAAGTCATTCTGCTTAAAGTCCTTTAATTTTTTGCGTACTTGTTCATTCAATTTTTTCATTTACTTTTCATCAAATTGATCAACGTAACTCTCAATATCCGTTTAAAAAAATACAATTCTCATAGCCAAAAATGGCGCGCCACCGTGATCATAATTATTAAAAACAATTTAATTCTAAAAATTTCAGTATATTTGCAACAGCACTGCATAAGTATTTTGTTTTAATAACTTACATCACAAGTATTCCTTCCATAAACCAAGTACATAACTGACTCTCCTTCACCGTAAATATGAACTTCACAAAAACATACATATCATTTTTCTTTCTTGCTGCCAATTAATATTTTGTATGCATCTAATAGCCTTCAATATTAAATGCATTTCCTTTTCAACCAATTGAATACTGACCAACTCAAAACAAGCCTTCTTTTGTAAAACGTAAAACTGCCAGCTGGATGAATATCTGAAATGCATGGAAATTTATTAATGGGTGCTTATACAAGCTCAAATATAAACAACGTGTTTGGTTTCGTATTATGCTTTCACTTTCTGATGTTCCATGAGTTTCAATGTTCATTCATAGCTTTCTGTTATCTGAGAACGTCGCTGGTTTTAAAGGCATTATTGTAAACATAATTTAAACCACTCATAAAGTACAATCAAAAATATATGGAATATACGTAATGATGTTGGTTGAGTGTAACTTGAGCATGAAAGCGATTTATTTGTAGGAATGCATTTGTATGTCTGGTTATCGATATTTGATTGTGTACAGTACTCGTCACAGTTATGATGGTTTTCTGAGCTGAGCTTGTGCACAAATACAGTAGCACGAGAAAAAGGTGATTAATCTTTCTGCAAATACTTGTTCTGGAACCACAAAGTCTAGATCATTTACTTTACCCACTTTGGCTCTGTCAAATTTTCATGAATGGAAGTGCCCATTTGCCCCTTACAATTACATTTGATGTAATCATAACAGATTTTCAAGATTGAAGTGATGACCTGTCTTAACAATGTTGGTAACGATGCTTTTTTATTGTACTTTTTTCACCCAACAAGTAATTTTGGTACATGCATTGTAAATAAATACACACCTTGCACAAAATATTTGTCTAAGTCGCTTGTTTAACCAAGCCCAAATCCATGACCATTCTAATCCTTTGACTGTTATTAAGGATGATACAATGAAGTTCAATAATTTACTAGATTTAGTGCATTCGTTCGATACATGGTTTATAGCATAATAAACTGTTTTCGAATAAGTGTATTTTTTTAAATGTCAAGAATGTCTATAGCTATGGAAATACTTTCCTATGAACTAGTCTTTCCATCGAACTTGGAAAAGAAATTACATAATTTAAAAAAATCTAAATTTAAGGTTATTTTAAAACTTGGTAATAAACACTACATGAACTAATTCATAGCCAAATAAAAGACATAAATGGAGTGACGGATTTACAAATACATAAGATTATTCATTTTTATCTAGTTTATTTTATTTTTTTTCCTTTTAATCAAATTGATCACTACTTCATTCAATTAATTCTTCGATCCATGGTTAAAATTTTACAATCCTTACTTAGACCCCTGGCAATATTCCTTTTCACTTGATTTATCACATTTAGGGTTCCACCGTTACCCTAATTATTTATAGAGAACAATTTAATATTGAAATTACAACTAAAATTTCAAAACAAAAACTATTTTTTTACAAAAGCTTACATCACATGTATCTTTTCCATATGTTCCAGCACATAACTGACTTTCTTTCACTGTAAAATTGAATTCTGATTTATGGAAAACCTCTTGACATTCTCGATTTCTCCAAATTGGAAGCAACACCTTTCTCAGAACCTCAGCCAGTTTGGGAGGCGCCCTCACTTTCGAACTATTCTTCACATCCATCACTCCCCATCCCGTAACCACCCCCGTTTTCCCTTCATATCTACTCCATTCATTCATATCATTTTCATGAGCGCCCTTATCATAATTCGGATGGATAATTATACTTTCCACTGCATAGTTTGCAGTGTCATCTGACTCCTCCGGTAAATGCAGAAAATATTCTCCTGTCGTAACATTCAGTGAGCACAGCTTAATTGCCCTTTTAATTAAAATCAAATCAAACAAACTTTAATTAAATTTTAATTTGCATATGAACATTTCAAAATTTAAAATTAAATTGAACAGCGTAATTTTACCGTTACTTTCAACAATTTTAGGCACTCTGTCAAACTGCTTAATACATAGGATCCTTGGAACTGCAAAACTATAAAAGATTATTAAACCCTTTTCACCATTTTTTTAAACTGAAATTATCTACATAAACGGGTAATCCAATTGTAAAAAAAATAGTGACAAAATAGTACCTTTGCAAAAAATCTTCATTTTGAGAAGGCAAGGCAAGATTTATTTTACGTTTGATAAAAAAAAATCCAACAGTTATTAACTTTACAAATTAACCAATCGTCCGTAAGAAATGGCCTGTTTAACCAATTTAAATTTGGTTCGATGCAGCATGAGTACAATTTTAATACAATTGAAATTCTCAGCAGGTGTTTTATCAACAAAGGAGTTGTGGGAGGATATAAAAATGGATAGCTTCCAATAATTTTGTAAGTGTTTAATTTGATTTATTTACGTTTTCCCAAACTGATCACACAAACCATTAACTCAAAAGAAAAAGTTTCTAGTAAGTCACAATTCACTTTCACTCGGTTTTTGTATACATTTACTTATATTAGATGAACAGTGTGAACGTGGGGCAAGTTAGTATTAATATTGTAGGTCAGTACAAAATCAGCCCACAATTTTACATAGAGAATCAATATCATAATTGGTACTTTTCCATCATTTTTTTCAGTTCATTCATTCATTTGGAATACATGTGATATACTTTGTGTACAAGAATGTATTGTATCATCTCAAACATGTCCATTTCCAAACCATCGCATCCTCCTCTTCCTATCGTTATTACAAATTTATCTTGTTGCTAGCTAAAATGAAAAGGAAATACCAGTGTAAAACAAAACAAGATAATTTTATACTGCTCACTGACCAGCAAATACTTTTTACTCATTTACTCTTCAAGTTTGTTGGAATAAAAATCCTGTAATTGTGTTACATATTTGAAAAAATAAGCAGTAAAGCATATAGTTTTTAGTGCTTCAGTTGCAAGTTCAAGTGACAAAACTTCTCCAAGGACTGGGGACTAGTGAATTTCAATTGCACTTCTATAGCCATTCAATCAAGACGTGGATACATGTATATTTTTCAGTTGTGAAGCAGCTTTCTCTTGAAATCAAGATGAAAAAGGATTTTCAAAAGAAGCAAGCAAATTTGTCATCAGACAAGCGTAACCGGAAGTTGAAAAATGATGAGAGGTTAGGATTCTATATTTCTACATTGTATATTTTAACTGTCATTAAATTCTTTCAATCAAAAATACACTCTAAATATTGTAGGGTATTATGATTAATTAGATTTTCATTATGTAAAATTGAGAGTACTGAGTGTACATTAAGTGCCTACTTGCATTCAAAATATTCAGACGTAGATCACGATCATTCAACTGTGTACAATAACGGTACATAGGAAGTCTGTGACTCCAAAACTAGCTGGGTGTTAAAAAAACATCTATGCTGGTGGAACCTAGAAAGTTCTAGTGTAAGGCGTGAACGACTGCAGATTACTTCTTTTGGTCATACTTTTCAATGCTTGAATAAATGACAGTGCAGTTTTTCTCCAAGTAAATCCTACGGTAAACGTGAGATGAAAATACTTCTCGAACAATATACCTTGCCACAAGTAAAGCAAGCCAAATCAATTCTTATTACCTACATGGACAGAGGGGCCACCAGTGCATCTTCATATGTTAAAAATGAAACTTGACGACCAACTAACTTTGTACTTTTTTTTAAATAGTGATGTAATTTTTACACTTATTGCTAATGTTTTGCCAATGGTCAAAGCAAATCAACACGAAATTCAAATTTCAGCAAATATTGAGTTATTCTCATCTCTTATCACCATCTAATCTTCCATAGTACATTAAATATTACTATATTTATATAGAGCATAGGCTATAATATCCAGTTTTGACATGTTTGTACTTAAACTACTTAAGCAAAACTTCGTTTGGTTAGTCATGTATCATTTTTGTTATGTTGTCTTAATATAAATTCTGTTAATACAGATTTTGCCGTCATTTAAATGGATGTAAGTGTACATAAAACTTGAGCGGGAAACTAAATGGTAATATTTTTAATGCATTAGTTATCTATTCAGCACCTTATTTGGATTCAGATGGTCGAATTAAAAAAAAACATACTAGTAAACGGCGCAGTGTAAATGCGGAGAAGATGCGGACGCTACATGTTGCTCCACTTCCTATATTGCAAAATGCACATAGAGTAGATTTGGAAAGCATGCACGATTTAGATTCATTTGCCATACCGGTGTCCGATAGGAAAGTCCAGTTTTAGTGCCACTCCGTGTCTTTCAAAAAATACCTCTTCCTGAGCTTTCAGACTTAAAAAATTCCTACGTCCCATTTTTCAGTAGTAGTGACACGTGGACTAGCTAGTACTTTTCCCATAAATTTAAGTCAGATTTGCAGTGAATGCAAATAAAACTTTAAAAATTAAGCATTTAAAAAAATAAAGATAAGTCGAATTTAAGGAGTGAAGGAAAATGAATCAAGAATTTTCGGAGAAAGAAGCTAGCATGTTTTATCACCTCGATATGCATCTACCTGAAACATGGAATGCGGTAAGTGACATAGTGAAATTATAAAATAAGTATTACCATTTAAACACGTTTAGCATTCAGCACACACTAATGCCAGTCCATGAGGGGTTGGTGAAAGCAGATGAGGCGCTGGACAATTCCTTGTCTTCTTTCTCCACGATTATAGCAGAGGGCATGAATGCAAGAACAACGGGTACAGTTTTTTTTATTTATATGTCTTTATGATATTTTATTGGCTGATTACGATAATCAAAGTTTGTCTGGAAATAATATAAACGTTCATCAATTTAGCTAATTTCCTTGCTGATGTGAAAAATCGTTTTCAACTTTCAAAAACATCATGCTCGACTCCGGATCTAACCGTTATTATTGAATTCGTCATCTCAGTTGGTTTACTTCTTTTCGATTTATATCTACTCAAAATCTTGATTCATCTTATATAAATGTAACTATTTTAACTATAAGTATTTCATTACCTATTTTGTAACTCAGTTATTGCTGTTTTGGGCAATTATGCTTCTTTGTGCAGCTACATTGTAATTAAATATATTTTCTCTTATTTGAGAGAACAAATAAATATATATCGTTTCCTTAACAAACAAATTCCTATTTTTACAATTTTTCGTATTCGAGGTCGAGTTCCAAGAGTTTAATTTGGATCATAACTGCAAAACTGTAAAATATGTAATAAATTACTTAAAAGTCTCATCATAGTCATCATCATAAATATTGGGAAAAATATTAGCATACTTCATAATTTATAATGCATCTGATATGTTCTAATCGCCGCACAGTTTTTCACTGCACATTTGATATTCATTTACTGCTATTCATGTCACTGAGTTTTGCTGCATATGGCATTTTCATCTGCTTCGTAGCAACATTCTTAAATTTTTCTTTCTTTTAATGAGTTTATGTTGTGTGTTCCATATTTGTTGCTAAATTTCTAAATATATACATATTTCGTTTTCTTTTAGATTGACAACGATTTGAAGCTTGAGTATTTGAGAGCATCGTTTGGATACCTCAGACGTGTTTGTGATTACTCTGATTTCCACCAAAGGACTTGGGTAGTCCTTGTAAGTCATTTCCAAAACTTAATTCTGGAGAGCAATCGTGTAGAATGGGAGCTTCTACATGCATTCATCCTGGATGACACTATGTCAGTGGCTGGGCGAAATAACGCTGCCTGGATTGTTTTAGGCATCATTGGACATCTAGTTAGTCAGCCTGTCTACAACACATTGGTCAATGATTGCATCTACATGGTAAGATTAAGCATTTAACATTGCTATTTAATTTAAACGTAATAATATTCTATGCTACTTTTAGATTTAACAGTTGATAATATTTTGATCGTCTTTACAGCTTCTCAAGAACATGACCGTTGGAGTTGAACTGGACCAAGTATCGCTAAACATTTGCTACTACGAACATCTGAATGTCGATTCCGCTGTCAAACAACCTGGAATTGGACTTTTTGCACTTATTGGACTTCATATGCAGGTGTTATGGCC
Organism: Entomobrya cf. arborea Gr-Col-00668; assembly: GCA_034699025.1. Lineage (NCBI taxonomy): Eukaryota > Metazoa > Arthropoda > Collembola > Entomobryomorpha > Entomobryidae > Entomobrya > Entomobrya cf. arborea Gr-Col-00668. The sequence continues at coordinate 8,313 of JAQIWN010001023.1, forward strand.
AATTTGCTGCCAGCAACTACAGCTTTTATTGAATGAAGAAGGTGGACTTCTGAAGTCAATCAAACTTCTTATTGGCTTGTTTGACTTTAGAAATAGTGAGGGATTCCCAGCTGAAAATACGCGGGAGTGTGATGTCTTAGTTGAGAATATCATTGCTAGAGCAGGTGAAAATATGGATTGGAGTATGAGCGTCAATTATATTAGACAGGCTTACATTCCTTTTACTGGTGATGAAGGGTGCCACGAAGGGTAAATATCAGTTTACTTGCTTTGTAGCGGCGATGAAGGGTACATTGAGGAAGGTTAGTATTAAGATAGAGTGACGTATGAATTATAGTAGTTAACTTAATGATTAGAGCACACACTTTGGAGCACCCTGTGTGTGGGGAATGCCCATGTATGCTGATCATAAAATTTCAGTGCCTTTAAAGATGTTGTTAAGATAGGATTTTAATGTAATATTTTATACCTAAATTCTCATTTCAAAAATTTGTCTAACTTACAAATATAAAAGTGGCAATACAGATATAAGACAAAAGGCTAATTGAGATTCGGATTTATGAATTCATTAGAAAGACTGGGTGGTAGAGTTAGCTTGTAGGCATACATTCCGGAATGTGTTATGGTTATGATGGACTCATGCATGTATTATTTCACTAAAATGCATTTTTTAAAGTTCCCATTCGTGAATTGTCTTACAATGGAAGCTTTCGAGTGGTCCATTCGGAATCCAATTGAAAATTGCATTTTCTTGCATAGTTTTTGATACTGAATAAGATAGCAATTATCATTTTCCCGAATGCGCCTGTGTGTTGGGGCTGCCATTTTCCCTAATGCTTTAAAACGCAAGCTTAAGGTCTGAAGACTGTTGCAGTGCCGTGCGTTCTTAAGCATTAGGGTAAATGGCAGCCCGATTACACAGGCGCATTCGGGAAAATGATAATTGCTATCTTATTCAGTATCAAAAACTATGCAAGAAAATGTAATTTTCAATTGAATTGCGAATGGACTAACCGTAAGCTCTCCTTGTTAGTACTTGTCATTTATTAACGTTTCTGATAAAAACTTGTGCTATTTTTACAGACACTGGTCGAAAAACGTTTTGTTTAATTTACTCTACTAAATGTTAAATTAATTAGAGAATCAGGTGGAATGTTTGGATTAAAAATTGGTATTTTTTATTTTTTCTCTAGTTTTATTTTATTTCTTTCTTTTCATCAAATTGGTCGCCATAACTTTCAATACATGCTTCAATCCATGGTAAAAAAATTGTAATTCTTGTGTATACCCCAGGCAATATACCGCATTCCCTTCCCCCAGTAGTTTTCCCAACAATTTCACCAGGCTTATCATATGACCTCTTAGCCAACAGTGGGGAACCACTGTCACCCTAATTATTTTTAAAAAAATACAATTTAATTTTGAAAATGTCAGTAAATTTGCAAAATCATGACATGTTTTTTTTTATAATAATAGCTTACATCACAAGTATCCTTCCCATAAGACCCAGCGCATAACTGATTCTCCTTCACAGTAAAATTGAACTTTGCCTTTATGAAAAACTTCTTGACTGTCTCGATTCCTCCAAATTGGAAGCGACACCTTTCTCAGAACCTCAGCCAGTTTGGGAGGCGCCCTCACTTTCACCGAGCGATTCTTGATATCTATCACTCCCCATCCCGCAACCACTCCCGCTTTGCCTTCATATCTACTTCTAAAGCTACTGGATTTACTTTTTAAATGTGAGACACTGTGCAGCAGTTCAAACGAATCTAGAATGAATTCCGTTTCAGGCTGACCACCCAGGAATACTTGTTCTGGAACGAGGGGGATCCCTCCACAATTTTAGACACTCTGTCAAACTGCTTACCAAACGGGATCCCTGCAGCTGCAAAACTATAAAGGATTCTGAAAATGATTAGCGTGGTAAAAAAAAAAAATATTGAGATAAAATTTTTAGTGATGATTTGATACCTGCAATTAATTGGTATCCGTTTATAATTTAAAAACAATTGTAGTAGTTTCCTGGTCTCCAAATTTGTATACTTATCTGGAAGTTATCTTAACTAGAAAACCTGTGAAGTTGAATATATGAAATATGCAAAATGACAAACGCCGAGAGAAACGTGAGATATTTAATGAAACATTAAATTGTCCAAGTAATCGACTGGTGACGGTGACACCTCCACTTTACATTTTTGGGGTGATCTGGCTCACAAGTTTAGGGAATCTGAATTTACATATGAAATGTTTAATTTCAACTTGCTTGTCATTTTAGAATTTCGCCGTAGAATTTTTGTTCGTATTACACTTTTCGATAAGAGCCATAGAGCCAAACATCATAAATATTTTTTGCAAAAAGTATTTAAAGATAGTTCAACAGAAACACTCAAAAGTGATGTACTTGACAAAAGCGAAAATGAAATGAAGATGTTATCTGATCTGATCATGCGATCTAGTTTTTACTTGAAAGGGTAAAAATCCTATTGACATACTACCAGCCTTTTTCATGCCGTGCATTGCACTGAGCTCAAAGTAGAAAAAAGATGTGTGTAGGTAAGCTTTTTGGATGCGTAGTGCATGGCTGCTAATGGTATGTATCGTGCAAGAGTGTCAATGTTAGGTGTCTGGATGAGCACACAGATCAAACTTGCCTTGTTTGATTTTTTAGACAGAATCGTCCAGCACACTCAAATCTTCATAAGCAGAATAATACAAAATTATTTTTGGTTGTATACCTCAACCGGTTTGTTTGTCATACGGACCAGCAAAAAAAGTTACGATCTTGACTGAATGCAAACGTGCAGACTTGACAGAATACTCAAGTTTATAACTAGACTTTCGTTTGTAAAATGAATGGTGCTGTAATGTAGCAAGTTAGGCATAATAGACGATGTGACTACATCAATTTGCTGTGGTGTATTTTTATTTTGGCAAAAAGTGTCTTGGCAAATTGCAGTAAAACATGATAAAACGAGCTTCAACGGATTGATTAATACACTCATTGAAAATTGAAATGCACATGTGTATGGCACAAGCGAGTTGGCATTGGCAGCAAAACGTATTCAATAATTATGTAAGGGATTAAATACACACGTGCAAACTCCGATGCCTCCAATATTTTTCAACAGAGAAATAGAAATTTGTACCCTTTGATAGCTGAGGTCTTAACTTAAATAAATTAAGTGTGGAAATGATAACATGTAAACTCAAATTTCAATGAAAAATATTTTTTCGTAGACTTTTAACAATGTGCTTGTTTTTGGTAGAAAAAATAATAAAATGCTGAAAACCTTGAAAAATGCGATTTCGATAAATTTTACATTATTAACTAAAGCTACCAAAAAAAAAACTTCAGCAACAACTTAAGTTATGTTATATATTTTTTCTACATCAACTCAGCATCATGTTAAAATTGTGCATATTTAGCCATATTCCCTACGTATAGAAAAGTAAAACCGACTTCCCATTAGCAGTACAAGTTTACTCTACCAGCTTGTTGTTTTGCTGAGACTTTGCTTGCTATTCATTGGTGATGCTGAATAAATTATTCGCAAGAAAGTTTTATAACTTATTTATGACGTTATTTATTACTTATTAAAACTTGCTTATTCCAAAGTAGAAAACAAATGACACAATATTTTAAGGATAAACAGATTTGGTAACTACCAACATTTAATCATCCATAAATTAAATATTCTAGCAAACAAAAGCAAATTATTGGTATAGTAAATTTTTTACCTTCAGAAATTTAGAATTACTTAATTACCGTAATGACCAGAAGGATAATATATAGAGCATAGAAATAACGAGTAGAATTTACATCAGAGCTGATTTGTTCCCCGATCCTATTTACCACCGTTGTCACGCAGGTAAGCTTTTCGGACCAAATTCACATAGCGGCTCATGCATTTTCCAGCTCGTGCAATGATTTTTACTACTAAATCATCGCAATCCTGCCCGTTTCCAGTTATAAGCTTTCGACTTTGCCGATACTCGAACAATCCAATCAATAGTTTGATTGATTTCAGCAGTCCATCTTCTTCGTCCATTAAACGTTGTAGTTGGCGACAGCAAATGGGCCATAACTCTGGCATTTGTAGTTCAAGAAGTGAAAAAAGCTCAAATCCAGCTTGTTTGACAATGGAATCCACAGCAAGGTTTTCATAATAGAAAACGTTTAATGATACTTGGTCCAATTTAACTCCAGTGGTCATATTTTTGAGTCGCTGTAAAATCCAATTTAAAAATATGGGGGGTGAAAATCATTTCCTAATTCGATTTTACTTTCGGGTAAAAAATGAGTATTTCAGCTCACCATATAAATATTATCATTGACTGACTCGTCATCCAATAGCCGAAATATTACTCCCATAATATCAAGTCCAGAAACGTACGAAAATATTTAGGATTAATTGGTGTATTGTTTCCAGGATTAAATTTAGTGAAATTTTGTGGAAAGAGTTTTAAATTTTGTTCAACTGTAGTTCTTGCTATTTCATAAGTTTTTAAGAAATTACGAGATCACCCAAAAACATTATGAATGATATGCTTCTAACACCAAACTAGCTTGGATCAATAGAAACATTTACTTTATATGCGACAGGAGTAGAGACTTCTTCATAAATCTAGATCTTTACTATCTTCCAACGCTTCAAAATTTTTGAGTCACACCAGAATGTTAGCAGCTATTTGTTTTACATGTACCGGGAGTATATTGTGAATTGTTTTGTTTCTATGTCATCATGATCGACATTTTCATATGATATTATCAGTTTTAAACTTATAAAGAAACATTTGCAGCAAATTTTAAAAATCTCATATACCTTCTGCTCAGGAGAATAGCATCACTAATTGTTAAATGCAGTGTATTTGTTAACGAATTTGACTACGAGAATCGAAGCAGCTTTCTAGTTTCGTCTACTTTCCAGAATCCAGAAATCGTAGTCCATCGTTACTTAGCTTTTTAACTTTCTCCACCAGGATAACTGTAGGCGTATAAGCGAAAACAAAAGTACATGTATGAGAATATGTAATCATTCCATCATATCACTTTGGTTTGTCTCTCGACAGACAGTCAATACATAAAAGTAGATATGCAAACTTATGGAAAGCCAAACTCAATATCATGGATTTTTAGCAAGTGAGCACATTCACCTAGACATTTTATGATCTTGTCAGAAGTTGTTGATGGTGTTCATTTTGAATCTAGTGTCTAGTATAAGCTAGATTGAAGTGTTTCCAATGAACAACACAAAAATAACATTGAGTCATTTTGACGATTTAAATGTTTTTGCTGGTTGAGTAAAAAACGTTACTACTGACACAGTGACATAAGTATGCGTGCAGTAAATTGCACTGAGCTCAACCTGAAAAACGTTTTATTTCGTTTAACTTTGTGGACACGCAGAATTCTCTTTCATCATAATAGTACGCATCGTGTAAGCCTGTAGATGTGAACAGCGTTGGTTGCCATACAGATAAAGAAGAAACCAGTTTGTTTTTATTCTTTCTTCTACTGACTGGTCCAGCATAAAGATACAAGCATTATCATTGAATTGTACAAAGCTTCCAATTTCTTCTTTTACACCGCAATGACCTGGCTGTCTGGTTGGTTAAGTGTAGACTTACAGTAATCCATGATCATTATGATCGAAACACGGGAAATTTAATATAATGGTGATCAAGTCAAAACTTCTGGTTTTAGGCGCAATCCACTTCTCAGTATCAGTATAAGAATTATACTTGCTAATGATACCATGCATGCCTTTTCTTTTCTTCAAGCAAGGTACAAGTATCCAATAACGTTTTCTTTTGCATATAAACCTGTATGAGTATTTTGGTCATTTCATGAAATCAAAAGTTATAAAAGTATAGGAACTACAAAACTACGTCATCAGTCATGTTTTGTTCATCGTAAAGTCATGACAGACAACGCAATCGTAAAATGGACGTGCTGATACCGAACGGATGTTGCAATGTATTTAAAGTCATAACCGTTCATGAATGAGTTACGTTTTAGGAGCTAAAGGAAAATAGAAACTTGAACACAATACTTAACTTTCTCTTGAAAAATTATAAACTCTGAAAATGTGTAAACGCTCTTGTTCTGGTAATTTTGGTCTTTTAAGCACACCTATTTTTCAGTAGTTTACCTAACTGGAATAGTCAAAGTTTTACTTTATGTGAATTAGTTACAATATTCACTACTTTTGATGATGAGATGACACACACCTGGACACGTGTCCTATGTATTTATTGCACTAAATCAGCCAGAAATAGTGTAAACAGAATCATTTTATATGCATCGCAATTATGTTTGCGGATTGCATGCGAAAAAAATCAGCTATGCTACACAGCAAAAATTCAACGGGAAATTGAAATACTTACTTTGAGTTGTAAAGACAATAACTTTTGCTTGTGATTATGTTTCGTATGCTTGTCTTGTAAATGCAAAGTAAATACATAATGTATACATATATTCTTGATGTTGTGAAACTGGAATTCCTAGTTTCATTCAAGTAAATTAACAGAATCATTAATGCAATGGTCTGTTATTTACGAAATTACGCACGACATTTGGTAAAAAATGTGAAGCATGCTAGTAATTTGTGCTTCCAAATACTTTACTTTAATTTTTATTTGGAACTCGATCTTTAAAAAACTATAAAAAATACACGGATTCAAAGATTTCAATGGTAGACCTACTCATTACTTGAAAATTAAACAAAAAAAACATTTATTAAAATAAACAAAAATTAGCCATGATTTAAAGCTGGTACAAAACTAGTCAATTATTCTGCCATTTCTCTTGGTGTCACTTTCGGTTAGGGTGATAGTTAAGTAGAAGATAATTTATTATGTTGATAACACTGCTTCACAGCAATTTGCTGCCTAATTTGGAAAAGGAAAAGTGGTACCGCCTGGGCATCAAAATAGGTGATATTTTGAAGCTCCAATCGACCGATAAGCAGACCAAGCATGTTTTTCCAGATAGCCAGGTAGATTCAAGGGATCGTATTATCGGTAACTTAATTTAGATATCACTATGTGCACGCACGCTTTTGATCCTGTCATGTGGGCCATATAGCTTACGTTCGTGTTGTGGTTATGATGACGATGCAATATTTTGGGACTTTTGAACATTGATAAAATGCAATAATAAGTACAATGCCCGTGTACACTGTATAGAAAAAGTCTGCAAGTTATTTTTTCGCAAATTTGAATAGACTGAAAATTTATTAATTTTTCTCACTTTCTGAGCAAAAATATGAGAGAATTGAGTAGTGACCAGGCAAAATATCTCAAAATACCCCAACTTGACTCTTTGTAACTTTAAGCTTCATTGTTCTTAACAGGTTTGCTATTCTTCCTTCTAATTTAGAGCCCATTGTTGTCGTTTTCACATTGCAATTTATGAAAGGTAAAATTTTCTCAAAATATGACTGGTTTTATGATATCATGCATGCACACAACATTTCTTATGCAAGCTAGAGTTTCTGTTGAGTTCTAACATGACATGATAGCATTTTTCATTTAATTTAACTGACTAAATATATTTGTATTAAAGTATTAACCTTCGGTATTAAATGCGTTTCCTGTTCAATCAATTGGTTACTGACCAACTCAACACAAGCCTAACCTAAACGTAAAATTGTCAGCTAGTTGAATATCAGAAATGCATGTATTTTTACTTTCTGGTGTTTTATGAGTTAAATAATTTAGAGTATGGCGAAGAGTTTTTAGCAATAAGTATATACACATACGTATATAAATACATTATTAGGTAACAGCATGATGATCACGGTAAAAAATTTACGTTATCATTATCCTTTTTTATTTCATGAAATGTTGACTCAAGATTAAATTAAATATTCATCAGAAAAAGGAACAAAAAATAATAACATGTGTTCAGTTTCAGTATCAAATGGGATGCACCATCGCAAAATAAGTATAATGTCATGATCAGTGAGGTATTCAACGCGAGCAAGCCAATGTAGGACAATCCCATCCGCTCAAGTACACGTAAATTTTTGCCTTTTACTTTATACTAACAAATGTAGAAGTGTACACACGACACACATGCACTCAAAAACATTAAACCTATGCTTTGCTGCCAGTTGAAGTTCAAGAGAATTTCTTGGATGTAAAAATAGATCACGCGTAGCTTATCTTGTTACTTGAGAACATCGTTGCTAGTTATTACACCTTTACACATTGTATGCTAATTTTCTCCGTACATTTTACGCACAAAACGTGTAAACAAACCAGCCGAGTATTCTAAATAAAATCGAAACCACTCATATAACAAGTACAATATAAAATTTATGGATTAGAGGTTATAATGTGTGATGATAAGGGGTTGTTGGGTGGGTGCGACGTGAGCATGAAAGTCATTCTTTTAAAGGAATGCATTTGGTTCTTTGGATATTAGTTTGTTCGCAAAACGTCACGGTCGTGATGTTTTTGTGAACATTGGTATAGCTTTGGTAGAACGAGACAAAAATGATTAATCTTTCATGTGGAGACATCCATTAATTACCATCTGGAAGTGCATTTTTATGAAACATGGAATGTGGTAAGTGTAATTTTAAAAAAATATTTACATTTTCCAAACAATAAAAAAGTCTAATCTTCCTAATCGCAATGATTTTGATATTAAATCTATGTATCTAGTTAATTAACGATTAGTAAAAGCTGCAAAAATAACGCGCATGTGAAACATAATGACAATGAGCACATGACAAAGAATTTTTGCCAAATTCCTTTAAATATTGTGCATAGACGCATGCATGCATAAACTTTTTCACTATGATTCAGTCTGCACTCAAACCACCAACACACGTAATAACCTGCTTTATATCTTTAAACCTTATGCTTTATACCTTAAATATTCAAATACCCCGAAAAAAGGCAGATAAATGCACGAATTTTTTAATCCTTCTATCAGTACTGTTGCCAGTATATTAATTTTTTACATTTAAACGGGCATAAAAAGTAATGATATTTTTAAATGAAAGTTAGAAATAGCCTGTCACCCAATAATTTCATTTTGGGCAGTTGTCTGGTTGTCTAATAAAAAAGGAACATGTTGTAATGAGTGCTTTTGTCAGCATAAATTTAATAGTACTTGAATTTTGAACACAAGCATTCTTATTCATGTGGTAAAAGTTTATACGGTAAACATTTATGTTAACTCAACCTGTACAATGTACTAATACCGATTGAAATATTTTAACTTTAATTTAGATTGGCGAAGACCTAAAGAATGAGCTTTTGACAGCAGCCCTTTAGTACCTTAGAACTGTGTTTGATTATTCCAATTTTCATCTACTGATGCTTAAAGTCCTTTTACGCATTTTTGTATATTGTATTTCGAAGAGAGAAAAGCCAGCATGGGAACTTTTACATCAATTCATTACAGATGGCAACGTTGTTCTCGTTGTTTTAGGCCTAATTAGACAATTACTGGGTTCTTCATTATACCAGGAATTGGTCAATGATTGCATCTACCTGGTAATATATTGTTCAAATATTTTTGTCACCAAAATGACGAAGCACATAAAACATAGTTAATCTATTTATAAGTAGCCAGTAATGGGCTCCACTGTCACCCTTAATATTTTAAAATTAAAAATTGAATTTTAAATGCTATTAAAATTTTAACAAGGCATATTTCTGAAATAGCTTACATCTCAAGTATCTTTTGCCTTTTAAAAAACTTCTTGACATTCTCGATTCCTCCAAATTGGAAGCGCGACACCTTTTCAGAACCTCAGCCCGTTTCAGAGGCGCCCTCACTTTCGAGCAAACTTTGACATCCATCACTTCTCCAAATCTAATACCTGTAATGTCATTTTCATGAGTGGCCTTATCATAATTCGGATGGATAGGTATATTTTCCACTGCATAGTTTGCAGAGTCATCTGGCTCTTCCGGTAAATGCAAAAAAAAATTCTCCAGTTGTCACGTTCAGTGAGCTTAGCTTAATTGCCTTAAAATTTAAAAGTTCATATCAGCAATCATATCATTTTAACCGTTTTAATTTTGATATTTAAATTGATTTACTTTTTAAATGCGAGATACTGTCGAACGAATCTCGACTTACAAATAAGCCAGTACAAAAATGTTTCCCATTTCATTTCAGGCTGACCACCAACGGAGTCTCGTTCTGGAACAAATGGGGTTCCTCTATGTGTACAATTATAGTCACTCTGTCAAACTGTTTGCCACATGTGATCCATTCGACAGCAAAACTACAAAGGATTATTAAGTTTTGTAAGTTAACTTAATTGATTAAAAACAATTTTTAGTCATAATTTGTGTATGAGTATAAAATAAAACGCAAGTATTTCTCCGAACATGAAAAGTGTTTTATATTGTGCATGCACACATTTGTTACCGTCATTTCACCAAAACAGACTGGTCATCATGAACAAAGAATATAACTCCAACAATAATGTGATTATAAATTTAAGCCACAATCTTAGGGTCCAGAGTCGCTTGGTCTTTTATTGTCTATCCTATACTGAAGTTCAGCTGAGTTCCAGTGCTATCCAAGACAGAACTGTAAAACACTGAAACGACAAAGTCAGGTAGCTAAATTGGTCAATTTCATTTTGGCTTAGATTGTCGTGGAGCTTTAAAAACAAAATTACAAGGTTAAGTTACATTTCGTTTAAAAAATAAATCGTTTTCGTTACGGGGTAACACAGACCATTTGTAAAAATTGGTCTGTTTAACTTATGTAAATTTGGTTTCATTTAGCATGTATACAATGTAAATGCAATATTGTTACAAATTTAGATTTACCTGCAATGGAGTTATGTTAATATATTAATATGGATAGCCTTATGGAGTTCATCTATCTCAGTTGGTCAGTAGAACAGTGGAACATGTTAAGAATATTTTCACACGTCAGTATAAGACCCACCTACAATTTTACATAGAGAATTGGCACTTTATTATTTTGCTAAGAGTCAGTATCAATTCATTTTTCCCTTTTGAAATATATGAAAGATACATTTTGTACAGGGAAATATTTCATCATATTAAGCATGCTCATTTCCAAACCATCATCCTCCTCTCATCGTCATCACAAATTGAAGTAAGGGATCATACAATAAATATGTCACGCAAAAAAACGATTTGTTTGGACCTCCGTCCTCTCATGTCACTCCAATTAAGATAGTGTGTCACGCTTCCGTCTGCGTTTGTACCCCATTCCCTCCCCAGATGCGTGACATATTTATTGAATGATCCCTAATCTTTTTGCTGGCTCATATGAAAAGTAAATACCAGTGTAAAATAGATAAGATAATTTTACACTACTTACTGGACAACGAATACTTTTACCCATTCACGCTTCAAGTTTGTTGGAATAAAAATCCTGTAATTGTGTTACATATATTGAAAAATAAGCAGTAAAGCATTTAGTTTTTAGTGCTTCAGTTGCAAGTTCAAGTGACTAAACTAAACTACTTTCTCCAACAACTGAGGACTAGTGAATTTTCATTTGCATTTCTATGACGTTTTAATCAAGTTACAGTGCCATTGGAATTTTTTCAGTTTTTAAGTAGTTTTTCGGGAAATCAAGATGGCAAAGGATTTTAAAAAAAGATCATCTACCACCAAATTTATCATCAAAGAATCGTAATCGGAAGTTAAAAACTGATAAGAGGTTAGAGTTCTATATTTCTACATTCTAACTTTCTTTAAATATTAAAAAAGTATCACCAAAAATATTTGAATTGATTGCCGCGTCATCAAAAATACATTCTAAAGATTGTATGGTATCATAGTTAATTACAATTTTCAACATGTAAATTGAGAGTACTGACTGTACATTTACTGCCTTTTACGAGCATTCAAAATATTTAAACGTAAATTACGTCACGATCATTCAACTGCGTACAATGGACATTCATGCTTGTCGCATAAACAACGGTACATAGGAAGTCTGTGGCTCAAAAACTGGCTGGGTGTTAAAAAACCCTGTATGCTGGAACCTAGAAAATTCTAGAGTAAAGCGTGAACGACTGCAGATTACTTCTTTTAGTCGTACCCTTCAATGCTTGAAGGAATGACAGTGCAGTTTTGTCAAAGTAAATCTTATGGAGAATGTAAGGTGATGATACTTCTCGAACAATATACCCTGCCACACTAAATGTAATATTTATATCGAGCACAGACTATAGTCCACAGTTTTGACGTAACTGTACTAAAACTACAACTTTATTTAGTTAGTCATGAGTCATGCATCATTTCTGTTATGTTGTCATGTCAATACAGTTTTTGTCGTCATTTAAATGGATGTAATTAAGAGTGGATGAAAATTAAGCGGGGAAACAAATGGTAATATTTTTAATGTATAAAAGTTAGCTACTTGGGATATTTTTTGGATTAAAAGGGTTAAATTTAAAATCATAGTAAACGGTGCAGTGTAAAAGCCAGGTAGAGAATCAGTACCTATATTTTGACGGATTGTTCTCGACTTTTACATATCCAAAGTGAAAAGATAATGAAAAAGAAGATTCATATGAATTTTATGGTCTTTCATCTGTGTTTGGCTTACATCTTGGGTATCACAATCTTTGGTATTCATGTATTAATTTTGAATTGAAAGAGTATTGAACGCTACATGTTGCTTCACTTCCTTTTTTACAAAATGCACATAGAGTAAAACTGGAAAGCATGCACGATTTAGATTCATTTTCCATACCGGTGTCCGAGAGGAAAGTCCAGTTTCTAGTCGCGCTCTGTATCTTGCAAAATACCTATTCCTGAGCTTTCAGACTGACCAATACCTAAATCCCATTTTTCGATACTAGTGACACGTGGACTAGCCAGTACTTTTTCCACAAATTTTAATTAGATTTGCAGTGAATGCAAGCTTATATTTTAGAAAGTTAAGCATTTTTAGAAGAAAAAATACTAAAGATAAATTGAATTTGAGAAGTGAAGGAAAAATGGATCCTGAATTTGCGGATAATAAATCTAACATGTTCTATTACCTTGATTTGCATCTAACAGAAACATGGAATGCGGTAAGTGAACTAGTGGAATTAACCAATAATCATTTTTCAATTTTTAAACATGTTTAAAACGCACTCAGCATGTATGAATGTCAGCTCATGAGTGGTGAAAGCGGCTGGACCTATTATCTTCTGTCTCCACACTTTATAGTTGGTTTAGTTCTTTCTGATTTCTAAAAAATCATGATTCATCTAATATAAATGTAACTATATTAAGAATATTTAAGCATTTCATTACCTATTTTGTAAGTCTGTTATTACTGTTTTGTGTAACTACATTGTACTTTTGTACTTAAATATATTTTCTCTTTTAAGAGAACAAATAAATAGAAATCATTTTCTAAAAATGACAGCGTGTGTAGCTAAAACAAAATAAGTTCTTTTTTTATAATTTTTCGTGTTAGAGGCCGAGTTTCAAGAGTGTTATTTTGGATCATAACTGCAAAACCATATAATACGTATTAAATTACTTAAAAGTCTCAATCTTCATAAATAATAAGGGGCATAATAGCATACGTCATAATGCATCTGATATGTTGTTCTAATCTCCGCACAGTTTTCCATTGCAAATTTGATATTCATTTACTGCTATACATGTCACTGAGTTTTGCTGCATATGGCATTTTCATTTGCTTCGTAGTAACAATCTTAAAATTGACTTTCTTATAATGAATTTATGTTGTGTGTTCCATATTTATAACCTGCTAAATCTCTTAATAAACGCATATTTCGTTTTCTTTTAGATTGGCAACGATTTGAAGCTTGAGTATTTGAGAGCATCGTTTGGGTACCTCAGACGTATTTGTGATTACTCTGATTTCCACCAAATGACTTGGGTAGTCCTTGTAAGTCATTTCCAAAACTTAATTCTGGAGAGCAATCGTGTAGAATCGGAGCTTCTACATGCATTCATCCTGGATGACACTATGTCAGTGGCTGGGCGAAATAACGCTGCCTGGATTGTTTTAGGCATCATTGGACATCTAGTTGGTCAGCCTGTCTACAACACATTGGTCAATGATTGCATCTACATGGTAAGATTCAGCATTTAACATTGCTATTTCATTTAAACGGAATAATATTCTATGCTACTTTTAGATTAAGCAGTTGATAATATTTTGATCGTCTTTACAGCTTCTCAAGAACATGACCATTGGAGTTGAACTGGACCAAGTATCGCTAAACATTTGCTACTATGAACATCTGGATGTCGATTCCGCTGTCAAAAAACCTGGAATTGGACTTTTTGCACTTATTGGACTTCATATGCAGATGTTATGGCCAATTTGCTGCCAGCAACTACAACGTATTTTGAATGAAGAAGGTGGACTTCTGAAGTCAATCAAACTTCTTATTGGCTTGTTTGATTCAGAAGCAGTGAAAAATGTAAGGTTTTAAATATAAACGAATGTGACGATTTAGTACAAATAATTACTGCAAGGGCTACCAAAAAGAAAAATTCTCAATTGAGCTATATTGTCTATAAAATGACACAAGCTTACTTGCTCTGCAGCGGCGATGAAGGGTACTTTGAGTAAGGTCAGTATTAAGGTAGGATAATTAGACGTTTAAATAATAGTATTTAGTTTAATGATTCGATTCAAAATTCGTGTAATTGTATATTGTATAATGAGAGTTAACTAAAGACTAAACTACATTTCAAATGCCAAATCACTGCTAATATATTTTACGCCTAAATATAAAGATGCAGTCTAGTGTTACCAAAAAGATTGATCATGAAATTGCAGTGCCTTCAAAGATGTTATTAGGATTTAGTTAATAAGTGATATTAATATCTGTGAACTGTAAATATTTGCGAGATTATTTTAATGTACTATTTTTAAACCTAAATTCACGTTTCATACATTTGTATAACTTACAAATTTTAATGTTGCAATACAAAATGCTAATGGATGTTTGAATTCATGTATTTACTGGATAGATTGGGTGGTAGAGTTGGTTTGTAGGCATACATTCCTGAATGTGGTTGGGTTATGATTGACCCATGTATGCATTATTTCACTGTAATGCATTTTTAAAGTTCCTATTAGTGGATAATGTTAGAAATCAAAATATTGTTAGAATTAAATCTATTCTCAAGCATATTAGGTACGATAGGTACCTTGACCTTGGTCAAGCTTGGGAGTAAAGTCAGTCAGTATGTTGGCCAGTTATTGCCCAAAACGGACGGACGAACGAAGGTGATAAGTTTGTTTATTTTTTGACAATTTTCTGATAAAAACTTGTGCTATTTTTAATTACACTAGTCGAAAAATGTTTTGTTTAATTTATTCTACTAAATGTTAAATTAATCATGAGAGTCGGGTATAATGTTTGGATTAAAAATTGGTTCTGAAAACGTCAGCAAATTCAAACAGTACATTTTATAATCACTTACATCACAAGTATCCTTTTCATATGACCCAGCATATAATTGACTTTCCTTCACCGTAAAATTGAATTTTGCCTTTTGAAAAACCTCTTGACATTCTCGATTCCTCCAAGAGTAATCTGTGAATTCCTGTAAATGCAGGTAATATTTTTTTGTTATTACGTTCAGTGAACCGACTATTTTACGATTCATTTTTCTTCCATGTTCAA
>JAQIWN010001024.1:0-23919 GCA_034699025.1 Entomobrya cf. arborea Gr-Col-00668
AAAGTCGATTTCTAGCACGCATTATTTATGCCGCTATAGCGTCAGTTCGAGCTTCGCTAAAGTTATAACACTCTAGCATTTATTGTTAATACCAGGCTAAATTAATGTTCATGGGAAAATAAATATTATGATCCCGTATGACAGTGACAGCACCCTAAATAACACCCTTGAGTATAGCGAAATCATCGAGTCATACAGAACAAAATTTCAAAGACAACTTGCAGAAAGAGCTCACGGGATCATTTCAAAGATGACATTTTGCAGAAATGAATGAACATAAATTTCGCCATGAATTCGTAAAGTAATATTGCCAAACATCATTTTCATTACGTTAGTGAGTGGGATTTACATGGCCTCTTGCCCATAATTTATCACAGGGAACAAAGGTACCATATAATAAAGTAATCTCAAAGGAAGCCTCTACCCTTCATCACCAATGTAATTTTTCTGCCTCGTGAAAATATATGTGCGAGCTAGAAGCAACCCACAAGTAATAAATCAACAAATTAGATTATTCAGGAAAAACAACTCACATAGGAATTAATGCAGTTTATATATAGACGTTCGGATTGAGAGGCGTGGAGAGTGCATTAAGATTTTCCGTCTGGTGAAATAACATGTGTAGTTTAATGCGGACATTTGGGCGGGGGTGGATTGTAAGTCTCTCAATCATCCAGTGACAAGAATTCGTAGTGGATTAATTTATAACATAATTTACGACGATACCTTTCACAGACTATTCGGGATTGCGTTGGCGTTACGTTACTTTAACTAAATTGACATCGACATTTCTAACGACTGGGTTGGTTGGGGCATCTTGGAATTTTTTCTAATATTTCTTTTTACGTCTATCCGATTCTAAGAATTCGCATAGGCATGAGCACAAATGCATTGGTTCGTTGATTTTTTTTCTTTTTGGCAAACCGTCAATATTTTAGCTGGCTGAGCTGGTAGCTATTATTACACGTGGAGAAAAGAAGGGAAAGTGAGCTATTGAATTTTTCAGGAATGCATAAAGTTTTTCATGGAAGAAAGCGCCAGAGGTGAATGTTAGAACAAAGCTGCAGTCAAAACATTTCATGGAGCTTGGCATATGGCATAAGTACAGTATATTCAATATTAATGGCAGTATGAACTTGGAATGGATAGTTCAAGTAAACGGTTTTGCTAAATATTACAGTAAAACAACAATAAAATAATTATTGTCACCTTGAACAACATTACGTACAACGCTTGCATGACCTTATAGTAAAAGAAATCCCCATAAATATCCGGCTACACTAAAATCGGGATAAGAATGTATTTTATAAGCTATTTTTATGAAGCTCTGTACGAAAAGAACACACAATTTTTCATAAAACTCTTCTCGATAAGTTGCGTGAAAGGTGAAGAAAATGATTTGGTGGTATCGCATCGTACAAATCGAACAACTAAATTGTTACAAATTGAGCATTATACGTGCTGGCATGTGGTGTGACCGGAAAAGCGTACCTTACTGCCGGTTGTTCGGGTATAAACAACGGTTGACTTTCACCTTTTTATTGCGGAAACAAGAAAAAATGCATTTTAAAATTAAATATAACCTTTTCTCTATTTTTTCAGCTAAACGACCACCCGTCGAAGAGACGGCCAGTTTTCTACAATCCCTTTTGGCAAGCCATGGTCCGAACTATCTAGAAAAATTGTTCGGATCGAAAGCACGAAACGCATTAGCTCCATTGGGCGGAGTCGACAAGGTTGCAATTGCATTATCAGGTAAGCTTTTTTTCAATATCCGTTGTATAAGTAATGAATATATTGTACACAGAATAAGTGTTATACTTTGTACTATTAATATAATGTGATAAAAATCGGGCAGCGACATAACGACGTAACATATTACTCTGTAAGCATGAGCGTAAACGATGAAATTACATTATGGAGTGTGAATCATCATCATTAGTCAATGTTCAAGATAAGCCAGGAGTTTATCTATTGCTCTCACATTCATTATGAAATTTACCAAAATTCCACTTTTTATCACAGATTAGTTTTGTAGAAGTTATTCATTTCTGTCATCCAGTACAATAAACAAGCTCACGAGAAAGTTCTCAACTCAGCAATAATTTCCAATCCTTCATCTAATAACCTTGAAGCTGAATATATTCACACTTTGTAGCTTTCTACCAAACAATTAATAATTCCTTTCCCCAAAGAGTAAGTGCATCTACCTATTACATTTTCATTAGGGCATAAAGCATCTTGAAAATGAAAGAAATATGCTACTACACACTTTCCTTGTTGGATGAGTGGTAGTGGTAGCTGCAGTATTGAGACTACACAGCTGTACATGGTAAAATTAGATCCTTTCAAATGTTTTCACCAGTTAAATCAAAAGTACTGTAACCCGAGGGTTTACCAAGTTTCTTGGCCATTAACAAAGTGAATTAAACCTTCAACCGTAGCGTAGGCATGTTCTGCTGCAGTTTGCAGTACCATCACATCACCGTCCCTCTACAAAAAGCTTGATGGGTGGTATATTATATCCATGAATTACTATCAAAGGGTTTTTTTGGTTTGCTCGTTTCTGCTCTCAAATGTAACAGTAACACAATAATAGTAAGAGCAACGTGTTCTATCTCCAATCTAGGGTATGCATGACTTAGTTAGTGTGTCCATTCAGAATACCCAGTACTTGTGACGCCACCAGGACCACAAGTAAGAAAAGGGAAATAATTGACTACTTTATCTTCTTAAAACACCACCACCACCGCACTACTTAAGTAAGGATAGGGCAAAGGTTTTTCTACTCATCTCTTTTTGCACTAGTTTTTTGGTGTCTTTGTGGTCAAACACCAAAAAGCTACCGTTTATATTACATTTTGGTGAGTCTCCCACCAGCAACACTCATTTGCAGCTGTACATTACATGGTTTGTTATTGTATGAATCACTTTGCTTTCTCCTTTGAGATGAGCCACAACCACAATAATAACCACCAGCGCGTTATTGTCACTATAAATACCCGAATCCTTGTGGGCACGACAATAAACTGTTACTTCTCTATGTTCCTTGCTTTAATTTAAGTCGGGGAGTAAAAGCTCAGGGTACTATAGAGCAAAAGAAAGGCGAACAAAGAAAATAAACCGCTGTTGAAACAACTGGCAAAGGAGCCTGTGTGTACGTGTATAGCTTTTTCATACTCCGTCACATTCTTTATTTATTTTTAGAAGTTTCTCTTAAAGTTTTCTTGTCTTTTTAGCGCTGTTTGGAACACATTTTCTATTTTGTTGAGATGCTACCTTCAACATTAGTCTATTGTCTAAACATTTGCACACTGAAAGAAAATGGGTAAAAAGCGGGCGGAAATACTGACAGAGATACTCGTTTACGCGTTCCCCACATGAAACAATCTTAAATTCTTTAGTCCTAAGGGACATTTATTTTCTGATACTACTTCGTTTGCGTAGCATGGCCTTTATATATACTTAATACATATAGCAATTGTGGGCACGGTGTGGTTGGTGACGCTCTTGTACTAGTAGCGCATTGTATATTCAAGAGGAAAACTAACAAAAAGAGCACGAACCATGAACGAATCAAACACCTTATTACGTCGTGCATAAGGGAAAATTACTTTACAAGAACATTAGTCGCTCTAGTGAACCAGACCAGACCTTCCGACTGTTTACACTAATCTGTGTCGTCCATAATTTTGTAGGAAATTTAGCTTTTCTTTTTCCATTTTAAATTTTATTTGAGAAAAGGTCTGGAATATAGTATCATCTTTTATCTTATCTATGAAATTTACCGATTGCAACTAAATGGCTAAATCTTGCTTAGACGTTCCTGCAACTGCTCTACCATTACTTTCTCTAGGCTTTGATTTGCCAAATGTATGAATATTCATTTATAACTGCAGTGTCATTGGTAGAACATTATGTCAATAAACTCATGTGGCTTGGGGAAATCTGATTTTCAAGCAGTAGCGTCAGAGCGTAATTAAAAAACTCTGTTTGAAAATTTCTATGACTAAGATTGAATTAACCTTTTTAGATGATTATTTTGCTTTCCTTACAAGCATAGCTTTATACCTACGAATTTCTTGAGTCTTTAAAATGCATCACGTTTACTTTAAACGTTTACTACAAACTAGACAATAGGTGCAATTACTGATGTCAAAAAGGGGAATACATAACAAACTACCATGTTTTACCAGCGTCAGTGACCCAAACCATTTGCACTTTTATTTTATTCATGTATAGCAAAATCAGAATGAAAAATCATAAGATTAGGCCAGTTGGGTTACATTTGACTACAGTGGAGTGACAACCTCATTACTGACTGGACAGCTAAATTTAAAATGGTGGAAAAATCATAATTAATGTTTACTTTGCAATTTTGAATAGTTCCTTCTGAGCGAAAAGATGAGTTACACGTTACACGGTTCAGAAAATAATAGTATAACATAATTTGAATGCAACAAGAAAAATACAAGATACAACATTAAAAAACATAAATAGCAAAGAAAAAGTTTGATTCTTTTATTTAGTGGCAGACATATTAGCATTCACGTTTTGCACATATCTAAGAAAAATCTCATTGCCTCCAATGGAAGTAAACATTTTGCATAAAAAATACTGTCCTCATCTTACGCAGTTAGTTCGCGTTCACAGAGTTTTACAACATTTTTCTCTTGAGAACAACTCTTCACATTAAAGTCAAACAAAAGCTTCCTAGAATTCTAATAAGTAAAACAAATATTATATATTATACATTTTCTTATGTTCCACTTACATATATTTATGTATGCATGCCATGACATATGAAATGTGTGTTCTGTTCGTACTTCCTTCAAAGGTAGGTAGACAGAGAGGTGTGACAGAGATTTTAAACTAAATCTACGACGAAAGAAATTTTCTTCCTTACAGCATTTCTCTCTACCAAAAATACAGAAGATCCTCTAGTGGAAAAGAACATTTGGGAAAATGCTGTTAGGAAGATTGAATTTAAAGTCCTTTATGGGAACATACGTACGTGTAGATCTTTCAGAAGGAAGAACACTTGAGCTTGAGATTTCACTTTCTTTTCTGAGGGAATTACTCTCTTAAAAGAGTGTATGCGCTTTTACCTTTTCTTATGCTAAAATAACGATCAAAATCCTCATTTTAGCTCTCATACTCTTCGCTACCTCGTATTACCCCGATTCAACCATTGTAACTTATATTCTCATTTCACCCAATTTAGCTAATATACTGGTTGTATGTAAGTTTGAGTTGCATTGAGTTTGGCTAATTGTTTTAAGGAAAGTGAATTTTGATTTTAGTCAAGTTAATTGTTAGATTAAACTTCGAAAGTTCAACCGTTATGCTAGAGTTCACGAATAAAATTTTATTCTTTCGAGTTTCGACTTCATATAAATTATCATAAACTATTCCAACAGATAAAATATCCATTTAAACCAGTAAAAGTACTAACTTTTCACGTCGATAATCATTGCATTTTTATGTATCTAATTCTTTTTATGTTTTGTTTTATACACGCTTAAAAAGTGGTTTTGCAAGTAAATCGTAGCATTACCAGCGAACATGTAATTCTCAATATTCCCTTTAGGGAATTGGATAGAATATAAACAGCTGAGAAAAGCTCGTTTCGCTTTTCTCTTTGTGCTTCTTCCTGCCTTCAACTTTGGCTTTGATGCAATTTAATACAACACGACATCCCTCTCAGCCACAAATATTGACTAGAAAAAGTCAAAAGATGTCTGGAAATGAAAACATTGTTGAAATGATCTCTGTTCGATCTAGTTTTGTGTGCATGGCTGGCCTGACCGGTATTTGTGTAGGTCCCCGCGCTGCTTTTGTAAACTTTCTCCTTTGGTCGGTAGCAGCAGTGGAGCGTTTGGGAAGCACCGAAGAATGGAATATGTACTATACCACCTGGAGGAACGGTTCTAACAAGAATACAGTTTTATTTATCTCGTGGAACATTTATGAATGCATGTATATTTTGCACAGTAGTTGATGTAATGAGAAGATCCATACGTTTAGTTGTTCCTTCATTCATCTTTGCTTGTGTATTGCATACACTTTCAATTTGACTTCTTTGCAAATAGCAACTGCTGCTAAATGTAGACATTGTACATCAAACAAACGGCAAGGAAGGAAAAAAGGAAACACGTACTTACACTTTGATCTCTTCAAAAAAGAAGTCGAGTGCCACTAAAGGGAAATGATGATGCAGCAAGCAGTCCAAGAAAACGTAATGCACTGTGTGATAGCAGCAGAAGGAGTGTAAACTGACTGAAATTTGGTAACTGTGAATGTGAGTGACATGTTAGTGAAAGATTTTCTATTCGCTGTCTCCACATTCCAGACACCATTAAAAATCTTAATGCGATCTAAAGTGTGAAAGAGGTAGGAAAGAGGCTTTATGGAATAAAAAATGCGATGATATTGCGCAATATATTTTATAAGTACAAGGCAATTGCAAACCTTTGCTTTTCTCTTGACTGAGAAAATGAGTATAAAAAGGTAAAACGGGAGTACATTGTTGATTTGTAATTTACTCTGTTTTACTTTCTCAGCTCTGTTGGCTGAATAAACGCTGGTAAAGAAGTTTAGCAGCTGTAACAACAGAAATCTAGCAACGTGAGAAAGATCTTAATGAAACACCAATTTTCTTATATACGTGTGTGCTTTATTTCGCGCACACGTCATTTTTTTTCTATGAGAGATGACTAGAGTTTCTTCCTATTTTTTTGTTTATACTGGTTGCTACTTGGGATTTGGAAACATTCACCTGATGCATTATTACATAGGATATAAGTACCTACTATCTGAGAAAAAAAGTGGATATGTTTGCAGAACTTTTAGAAAGAATCCGATCCTGTGTCGGAGAAAAGAATGGATAGACAAAAATGGTTTTTTATGGGAATTTCGGATCCCCACTCCAAAGAAAAGAATGCAATTAAAGGAAAGAGAAAAAGGACCAAAACTTACTTTATGAGTTAAGTAGGCAATGCTAGTGTGACTTTAGTAGATGGGAATACGTTACACGCCTCGTTACGACGTACTTTGCGAATATCCATTACAGGGAGTTTCTGAAAAGTAGAGAAAAAAAGATGGGAAAAAAGATGTGTATCTAGTTACTAGTTGCGTGTGCAAGTTAAACAAGATGGAGAAAGTAAATTACAATATTTTCAGAAAAAAGTAGCATACGGGTTTTAATGTTTTTTCAGCAATATTATTACCAACAAAAAAGTTTTTAAAATGTGTTCTGATATGCTGTTGCTGTTGGTGTAGGCGTATATAAAGTAGAATGTGGGAAGAAATGACTCTGAAAGTGAGTATTTTCATGCTATAAATCTTATCACAAGCATCAAGTAAAACGCAGTTATACCTCGGATTTCTATGCGAAAAGTGTGAGAAATGGTCTACTACTGAAAACTGCAATTTACTTACGAGAATAAACAATATAGAAGTATACTGCTTACAAGATATTAGAGGAACGAAGCTCTAATGTAGTTACATGTAATTTCCTGTTTGTAAAAGCAAGAGAATGCAGGGAATGAGGTTAATTGGGTTCGCAAATGTCATTTCATTAAATTAATATTTATTATTTCATATTAAGCAATCGACGATTAATTTTCGACAAATTGTTTTGCGTGCTTTCCTTAATCCAATCCAATATCCAATATCGATTAAATTGCAATTTCAGTGCTGAACGCGTACTCAATTCAATTCTCTTTTTACTTTCACTATCGACATTAACCTACCCACACATCGTGTCACGTCGTGCTCTGTATATTTTGCTTTTTTACTTTCTGCCAGCATAGCAGGACGTTTGGTTTAAAAGGTACATGACCCTCTTTTTCTTTGTACGTAAAACTGTTTGTGACAGTCGGCTGTCACCATTTATTTCTAGGTTTGTTAGTCTTGGTTTCAGATCAAACTCACTATATAATGCAATTGATTCGTTAAGAATGAAGAACATACTTACCATTTTATATCTTTCTTCAAACGAATACATGTATTACATGAGCGAGAACATATCAATGCCAAGAAATTGATGTTGGACAGGAATATCTATCTATCCATTTCCTGGATTTTGCAAACAAGCAATATTAGTTTTAAATGCATTTCTAGCAGAGTAAATAGAGTGAGAGGAAACAAAATGGTGTACCACACATTGCGTCTATACACCTTTCCACGAAATCAAATTTGGGACAAACTTGGATCTATAAAAGTTTTATGTGTAATTGGAAAAAGGTTAAATAGCTAAAATCAATAGAGTATAAGTTAAATCGGCGTGCTTTATCAAAAACTACTTACGAAAGGATCTCAGACTTGAACATTCGAAAATGCAATGTAGCCGCACCAGCCACCTATTTTGCAGATGAAACTGTTTGGTGGCAAATTGAATTCGTTTTATTGAATGATCTTATTCATCATTGAACACAATCTGAAAGTTGAACAACTAGGCTTTGCAAAGATCTTTATAATAAAGATTCTTCGGTAAAAGTGAATTAAATTCGAAGTATGCTCAAACCCGAGCAGCACGAGAGGCAAAATGTGCATCAATGTAGATTTCAAGGAAAGTTAACGAAATACGCTTTCCCCAGTTGACTTTGCATTACAAATTTGGAATAATTCCGATATTTTGTTGTCTTCCTGATTTGTGTTGGTTTACCATTGATAAATAAATGCCAAAATTCTGTTTGAAATTCCAGTCAGATAAATCAAGGATCAACGTTAATTGAAGCAGAACACCTGAATTCCAATGAAAAGTTACTTTAGATGAAATACGCAAACAAACATAAAGAACAAATTCTGATTATTGTACATACGACACAAAATGAATAGTCATCCATTCAGTTAAATAAAAGAAAAGAAAGCATTTGTATTCTACATAGATGGAAAATGGAACAGATGAAGTACATTTTTCTAGAATAAAATGAAAACCGACACACACGCACACATAACTTTTTAGACAACTACATACATTCATCCAACCTACATCATTTTTTTATACATATTACTCCAACAAGCTGTTTAGAATACTCTTACAACGACGGCACACCACTATTCATCTGTTGTACACATTATGTTGACTACTTTCTTCTTCGAATTATTAACTTCTTTTTCAAACACAACTAAACTTTAGAGCAAAGGCAAGAAAGGAAAGAAAAACAGATGTACTCAAGGGAAAACTTCTTGTCAAGAAAGCAATTGAAAAGAAGGTGTTATTTGAAAACTAGGATTTCAATGTGAATGCGTGGGATGCTACTTAAACAGGTTCTTCTTTTAAATGAGCTCCGTATTTGGAGCTCTTGTTCCTTAAACAGGAAACATTAGTTTGTTCTTCATTCTTTTCTTCATTGAAAGTAAAACACGTAGTTGTTTTACACATGAATAGCTGCCAAATAGTTTCTGCAAAACGTCAGGAAAGGAAAGTTGATGGAATCAAATCTCATGCTTCGCTTGCTGATTTTTCTGCTTGATGTCCCGAATGATCGCTATAGAATAGTGATTGTCAAAAATAATTAAAATATTCCGAAACATCCTTTTTTGGAATAAACAAAATTAGTGCATGTGACAATAATTAGCAGTGTCCATACACGTGCACGTAATTTATGTTAACTCGTGATTCGTGATCGTGACGTGCTTGAGATAAAAAATAATAGTCTTCGCCATTCAATAGATATTTTTTCAGAAGTTTGCCAACCATGTTACTGTAATAAATAAGGTATTTCTATAATTTCATAAAATGATATCTGCTCAAAAACAGATTTTTAGAATGAAGCTTGCACGAGGAATCAAAATGCTTAGCCAGCTGAATTACAGACGTGATGGTAGAAAACGTGTATTTATCTTACATTGGATTGGATACATGTGCATTCGGTAAACGTTTATCTCTATTGGTATAATCAGCATTGCTAACACCCATTCATTCATAATGTTTCTATTATCATCATTACCGGTCTTCCTACTGTTTCCGCATGACTTCACAGCAATCCACATTATTCATAGTCGGTAGATTTTTCCCAATCTTCTGTCTGATACCATAATAAAAATATGATAATGATGATAACATGGCAAAATGAAACTGGTAACAATAACCCATGAAAATACTTGAGCATTTAGGTGTATTGTTGGGTAGCAAGATCAAATATCCTTGTTTTGGATGTGTATGTAGGCAGTACATAGTTGATGGCACCTTTTCAAAGTCAGTGCTCCCTATGAACATAACCATTATCATGAACCATTGTGAAAGTTTATGAAGCCTCATGGGACTCTTATAAGAAAACGATCAAAAACTGTACGTGATAACTTCAAAACTGTTATGTATATGATGCATGAAATATACAGTGACTGTTGTGTTTCTAAAGTCACCTCGTTGTACGTCAAGAGTTTAATGCTAGATAGTTTTTACTGAAAATATGAAAACACAGTGAGGGGAAAACGATTAAGTTATTTATAGACAATTGAGGAAAAGTACGTACGTTAAAATTGCAAGCTATTAACTAAAATCTTCGTGAAAGGGTGGAACTATATTATGTGTAGACTAGAAAATAAAGGATATACTATTACATTTTAATATTGTATGAAAGTAACCTTTTGAGCGCATGTTTCTAAAACCAATTCATGTATAATTTACAATTATTCTGAGAAAATTGCAGAATCGATTTAAATTAGAATAACGGCTACAAAATATAAAGGTATAGAGTCTATACTGTAGTTCTCGTGACACACCAAATTTTAACAGTAATGCTTTCTTTTATCAAATAGGAAATTGTTAATAATACGTTTGTTTTGAAGTTGTGCTTGTGAATTTTTCTCGTTTCTTAATAATTACTAGGCATTGTAAAGAGGCATTTGGTTTTCCCCATTGTGAACGTCCGGCACAAAGCTGTAAAAGAACTACTTATTAGTATTGGTGTATGATTATGAGCAAGGTTATTTATGTAATGTATAATTTAAAGTATTGGTAAAGTTTGTACTTTATTTGATTTACTTGAGAAACTTGTTTGTATATAAAAAATTCCACATGCCTAACAAAACCAGATAAGACTAGCGTGACCAAGATAGAAGAGCACCCAAAGTATTAAGCTTGTTCGAAGGTGCAGGTTGCAATATAATATTTCTAATTTTGCTGAGTACTTACCTAAACGATGAAATATCCAGCAAAGGGATGAATTTGTCTTCAAAAATCAATATTGAAATTGTTGAGCAAACTTTCTTTTTTATAGTAGCGTATGAAAGTTTTACTACTTGCTTTAACAGGAATACAATAGATTTTATGTAAGAATTGAACAGTAACAGTTAAATATTGTGTCGCCATGAATGAAAGTAATTAGTTAATGGCTTAAGCGCTTTTATCTAGTATTTCATACTACGCATGCAAATCCTTTTCAACAAAAATTGTTTGCTCGTTGGGAGGATTTGATGGATGACAGGCTTAGGCGTTAAGTAACCTACAATTAATATACTTTACTTTCACCGTACCGTAAACAGAGTGTGATGTTAGTAGTACTGCCGGCCTTATTTTGCTGAAAGTAAGGATTTGGTGCTGATATACATCATTCATTTTGATTCTACAATGTGGACGTGTGTCAACTATAACCACATCCGTTATCATTTTTCCTTGTCATGGTTTGATAGTCTCCCATAATATGTCATACATATAAACAAATGACACGATGCATGAGAAAAACACTGATGGGGTGACTTGAGGCTCCCTCAGATAAAAAAAAATGTCAAGGAAAAAATTGCAAGTTAATATGTATGCATGAAATATTACTTACAA
Organism: Entomobrya cf. arborea Gr-Col-00668; assembly: GCA_034699025.1. Taxonomy (NCBI): domain Eukaryota; kingdom Metazoa; phylum Arthropoda; class Collembola; order Entomobryomorpha; family Entomobryidae; genus Entomobrya; species Entomobrya cf. arborea Gr-Col-00668. Next base: position 11,786 of record JAQIWN010001024.1, read on the forward strand.
CTGCGTGTGTCATACAAGTATAAATACATTACGGCAGATTTTTGCATTATCACGTTGTTAATTGCTAACATGAAAACATTTCATAGTAGCAACAGTAGGTGGTCGAATTCATGACGTGCTTGTTTGTTCCTACACGTTTTGGACATGAGTAAAAATGTATTTTTAGCGAAAGTTACGAAGAAATGGTTTCCAGAAAAGAACTAATTGTACAATTTCGCATTTTCTCTTGTAACTTCTACACAACAGTTTGTATGCATGCATACGCCGTAGCGTGTAAAAGCAAATTATTTTGCTTTAATTGCACATAGTCTCTGACTTTCGTGATAAAAATAAAAAAAAGGTGTTCGATTTTTTTCTCACATGACTTGACTATATTTACACTGTGTATTGAAATGATTTTCGGATTTTCTAGGAAAAGGAGGTTAGTTTCAAATTTTAGTTTGCCATCTCATCAAAAAATCAATTTGTTTATGCGAGGTAGTCCTTTGGTTGTACTAAGGGCATGCACGAAGCCCGACATACAATACTTACTTTTACAATAAAGCATTCAATTTCCCTTTTCTTCTCGTTGTGAGAAGGTGAGGTACCCGACACTACACATACCGTGACCATGTATGACGTACGTTTCTCTGACATGCCAAAATTCATGTATGAAGCCCCCAACGTCAATGTGACATGAGCTTGTTATCCAATGTAACACGAACGTTTTCAATCTTGAAAAATCATTGAACAATATAGAAAATCAAAGAGGAGAAAACTTGTAACATAACGTAATAAGCTATAGTATTGGCACAATATTTTGGGTTGTCCAAGTTGAAAAAATAATGTAAAATATTGGTTTGCCATTTTTTATTATTTTTCTGTCGTGTAAAAAAGTCCATTGCCTCAGTGTAAAGTAAAACTTTTCTCAATTTTCTCTTTTTACACGTGACTTTTTCAGATTGTAGTTTTTTTATGAAAAATATGACAGGTGCATCTATATTTAATTTTGCAAAGAAATATAAATCATGCAATATGCATGAAAAGGGTTTATTCTTTAGTTGTATGACTATGGACACATCAGCGAAATAGTTTATTTCTTTGTACGTTGAAAATTCAATACAGGTTGTGTTCTCGTGAATGGAATTTTCATTCAGCACAGCAGCAGTGAAAGCCAAGATAAGAGCGTTGGAGTATCTGTGAAACTGCGATGATGATCTTTTACTGTAGTGTTTGTAGTTATAGTATACGTATTCTATTATAAAATATATAGACACATGATGCAACTAGATAGGTATTTCTAAAAGAAAAGAACATCGCAACAGTGAAAGTAAGTTGTGCAAAAGTCTCAGGTGGCCATAAAACAACTAGAGGAATGGAAACACGAGAAGACATAAAAGTCTTCTTTAATCTTGGTTTGTTCAAAATTTCATCCTCGAAAACTGAACTCGCATCATCCATGTACTTAGAATATCATACATACCACACATTATGCCATACCTATAACTGCACATATAAATATATTCCTACGTGAATGGGAACTAAAATAGTAGGCTTATGCTTCTGTGTTGCGTCTTGTCTCTATTCTCTGCTAATGCATACTTCGTAACAACTAAACATCTTTTTTCACTGAAAAAATAATTCTGAAGACTTTGTCGAGAAAGTAGATAGTCAAGAGTAGACATGGCACATACATTATCATAATACTTTGTCTACTGCCTGCCTCCTAGTAGTTCATCATTTTCCCTTTTTTTGGTGATGTGATGAATCCGTCCTTTACGTAAATGCTAAGCATGTCTCAAAGTTTCCTACAAACCAAAAACCAGAGACTAGGTAGCATACCTCCGTATTGTACCACCATTACTTAATCTTGATAGAAAATGTTTACGAATTTCCTACCTGGAAGCTTTTACAAACAAACAAAAAACTTCAAAATAGTCCTGTCCTTCTCCTCTTTGTGGGTATGATGAGATGTGAAATAACTTATTTTTTCATATTTCGAAGCTAATAGTACGCAGAGTTATACTGCGTTCAAGTCGTGACGAATGAATTTATAATGTGAACAAGTGTAACACTGTGTACAACACCAACACAAGAAACATGGATTGCATAAAAATGCGAATATGAAGAATGAGCTATTGCTCTTTCGTGAATTCTAATGCCCTTTCCCCAATAAATTTTTGCATCCATTCCATATTTTCTTCACGTGAAATAGGCATATCTTTTCCCATATTTAAAAGGTACATATTTTATCACCCATTTTATGTTTAAAAAATATTTCACAGATCGGGGTTTTTTAGTATATAGTAAATCCGTACAATAAAGTTCGTTGAAAGTATTTTAAGCATAAGATAAAACGATCTTGAAAATATTTGACAGAAATATATAGTTTGTTGCACGAGCACATAAATTGTATAATCTAAATGCTAAAATCGTGTGATTTCACTTGTTCTCACTTTGTTCCACGGGAGCCTTCTAACCACTAGCATTTCGGTCGGACACATTCACCTTCGGTTGGATCACTGTATTGTTAGAAGGTTTCTCCCTACATTTAAAAAGCAAAGGCAAACCTTGATAAAAAATAAGTTTTTCAACGTAGCCTTAAGAATATTTCTACTTTTGCTTTTACATTAATCAGAGGAAAAAATGGCAAGGTTTATTGTTGCAAGAAAAACACTAGAACGACTAGTTTTCTTAATTTTATATCCTTTTGGCACGCTATGTATTTTTTTCAATTAAACCATTGGCTAGATCATGATAAGCTGAACAAATGTGGTTTTTATTTAGATAAGGTTGGTTGATGAGCATAATAAACAAAGGTAATATAAAGACCTGAAATAATTGAATTACATTACATACGATTTTGTTATTTGTTTCATTTTGCAGTACTAATTCCAGTATAAAATGAGATAAATATGTCTTCAGCAGTATGGATCTTTTTGTAGAGGAAAACAAGGTTATGGCATTTTGTTTCTCTTATCATTGCTCATTGCGTGCTCATTCATAGAAAACAACAAGTTCCTTATACATTAATACCCGACCCGAATGTTCTTTAGGGAGTTCAACGATCCTTTTATAATTTAACTTACTTTTTGTACAAGCCGAAAGTGCGAGTGCTAGTTTTCTTACTACTTTCACTTGCCTTCAGTCTTTTTTGTGACTGTCAGATTTTATCTTCAACTACCTGTCTTAAATATCTTGAACTCGACCCAAATACAATACTACTACTTTCTGCTTACATTCTATATAAATGCATCAGAAAAAAGCAGAAAGGACACGACAAAAAACGACGAATGAATAGAAGAAAAAATTGTATTTCATGTCTTGCCTTCAAGCCTATTCTCATTAACTCTGTTCTGATTTTGACATGAACGGATGCAACTTACAACTTAGGTGCTGTGTATAAAAAACAGGTTTTTTCTATTAGTAAAGCATAATAAGTGTGTTACACAATAGTATGTATTATTATTTTTTATTATAATCTAGGAAAATTTTTGGAATGCAAAAAACTGAAACTATGCCAAGTGGGTAAGAGCTTATACGGTCAAAACAGGTTCTTTCGTCACAAAAGTAATTCAAGAAGAGTATGAGTAAAAAAAGGGTTGAAACATCTGGATGATATTAATCAGCAGAAGCATCAGGTTTTTGTTTACAACAAGCCTCTGTGTGTATTTCTTTTTATGTGCTTTCTTACGTTTACTTACGCCTTTTTGCACTTTCACATAACAGATTTCTAAGTGTAAGGTTGGAAGCATAAAATACCTCTACATTACATTTCATCATAAAACCTGTCCTATGAAAAATTGGCTACTAAAGGAAACTAAATGTGGTCATATATAATAGACTTCCTGTTTCAGTGAAAAGCTACCATTTGCCTTAGGATTATAATCTGAGTAGGCTAGGCTGTCTTTCTATTGCGATTTTGAGAGGAAAACGTTGTCCTGAAAAGCTTTACTTTTGTAACTGCATAATGGTAAACGTGATTCCACATTCCATCACACAACAGCATGCAATACATACACCGGGATACATTCACGGCATCAGATCCATTTGGATGTGTCAAGCAGCTTGAGCATCACAGGGAAAAGATTTTTGTAGGTGACAGATTCATTAGTTTTCTCCGTTTCTTTTCCGCCTACATAGGTAACAACAAAACTAATTTTAGGCCGGAGGATTGCTTAGGTAATGTGTCTTGTTACCACAATGAGTGAATCTGGCATAATTTCTAAACAGCAGTTCTTTCTCTTAACGCGAATCTAATGTTCAGACTTCAGACATACAGAGTAAACCATGTATCACGACGACGTATGTTTGTACTCAAAAAAATTCTACCAAATTTCGTATACATTGTTTTAAGTAAAGGCTCACTTAAATGTTATGTAAACATGAAAGACAATATACGATCAACATCAACATTAAGCTCAGGGTACTGTCTGTATAATTGTTTTTGTTAGCAAAGTCTAAATAGTTAGTCTAAGTCATAGTTATGCAATTAGTATTTTTTAAACACTCTCGACTTTCTCTGTATTGAAACTTTAGCAATGGAAGTGCTCATATATGCTTCTTAAATCCAAGCAGCAACATTTTCTCGTTATGATTTTTCACACAAAGCCCACGTGAATTCCCACGTAAAAAGAATTATTGCTAGTTCAATATATAGTACATAGAGTTCCTTCGGTTAAGTATATTTAACGCATTTTACTAACATTTGGTTCATGCATGCAAAAAAACAAGGAGAAAAACAGTGGTACTATTACTATGGGCAGAAGGAGCTAGAGTTGCTAATAGCTGTGTAGCGTTGTGTCGCTTCGCTATTGCGAGTAGTAAAATGGAAAAAGTAGTTTGGGGGCCTGTCCAACATGCATAATTTAAGATATCAAGCGCATTACAGACACTTATTGTTACATTATACATAAGGAAGGAGACAACATTATCAATTCTAACAACAAGAGAGTAAGCGCTTTTTTACAGTTATGGAATAGACGTACAATATAGTACAAGTATTCATGTCTATGTACCTGAAATGAATAAGAATAGTGGTTTGATAGTTGTCCACTTGTGACTTGTTCAGCGCGTCTCTTACCGGTTGATAGGGGAAATAGCTGTTGCTTTTTAGCACTTGGAGTAAAGATAAAAAAGGAGCCAGAAACTCTCCTTGTACACCCGGAACATACATTTACATTTTTTGGTTATTTACTCTGTTCCAATGTTTCCATGATTTTTTAGGTATTATTTTGTTTTTCGATTGATGTTTACAACGTAAATGGTTAACACCATATGACAAACACAAGCCGATAGGGTTGTGCTTTGAAGGTTTAGAAAATCAGTGAATATCTTTAACACTAATTTCATATTTGGTCTAATTCTAACAACTTGACATGTAGGACGATGCGTTTCGTAAAAAACCTATATTTTTGAAGGGATGGGCTTGAACTTTTTACTGCCCCATTATTGAGCACCAGTTCATAGACATCGTAATTTTTAGAAATATTTAGCCCTCACATGGAGATAAGCGCACAGAGTAAATAAAAAATATAAGAAATGCTCTGTTCCGGGTTCGCTATTACTTTTCCATTGGGTTTCTGGCTCCATTCTAATTCAAACTCCTTGTTTTAGCATGTAAGAATTTCGCATTTTATTGTGAGCAAGCATACTTACATTATCGGAATCATGGACTATGGACAACACAAGTTTAGAATTTTAAATTGCTCATTCATTACTCCTGTGGTTGCATATACTAAATATGATAAACCCTGAGCTACGTAAGTACAGTAGCATATTATATAAGACTGTTCATTAGGATGGAATGAAAACACAAGTTGCTTCTCACGACGAGCACCTTTTTCAGCATGTCTCATTTAGATTTTCACATCATATTCAAAGCACCATCGTCTAATAATCTCCTTTTCTGCTAACTATACTGTTTATGATATTCTATGCTCTACTAACTATCATGCAATCATTGGCAGCTCAACCAGGTTAAGGTACATTTGAAAGGAAAGTAACAGATTCTTTTTGAGGCGGAAGGAAAAAGGATTTGCATATATTTGACATGCATGACAATGCTTTTCGCAAAAGTAGTCATGACGCGATTATGTCTCACAAGCACATGCTTTTACTTACAGTGAAAACTATTTGGTTTAATACTAGCATTGTCCATAATGTATGCTTGGTTGAATTTATAAAAGTTCAAGCTGTTCAGTTATATGGTGGTGTGGTGATTCAGCCTAAATCATTCAGGATAATATATACATATCTAGGTGTAAATTTGTCGGTATACGACTTGTAGAGGAATTGCTTGAGTAGCTGGTGAAAGTAAAAAAAATGCATTATAGTTTGTTGTGAGGAATACTGAGGAGCCCACTTGGATTTTGGACGATGCACTTATATTTTGCGCATAACATAGTACTACAACATTTCATATCACGCTTTCATTGTAAGAGGTCATTTGATAGCGACAATAAATATGTGAAAGTGTATTTTACTACTGCGTTATAAACATTTCACAAAAGGTTTGCGTTCTTATTATAGTTACAGTTACATATATTGCATGATTCATCCTCATTTTCCCTCTTGATGATGCTCTTAGCAGTTTATGTTGCGTTTAATGGACTTCAAACATACAACAATACAGTATCTATCTACGTACATAAAAAGGTGAACATTATGGAAAGTATAAAGTAGTTTGTACGTTTATGTATCTTATCATACGCTATAATGTTGTAAATATATATACAGTAAGTACACTTTTCATGGTTGCTTTCACCAGTAGACGACATTGTAAAACTGCCACTTTTATCGACAAAATAATATTAAAGTATAATGTAAAATAAAACGGAATTATGACCTATTTAGATACAAAACATATGAAGGCGATTTTACTTAGGCCTGTACAATTTTTCTGGTGAAAACGTTTACTAGTAAAAATGGTGGCGACTTACACATTTTTAAATATGCTTGTTATACAGATACATCACGATGTAGCAATGTGGACAGTGAATGTCTTGTCTCTTTTTTGATGTTTGCTTAAGTATATATATTGTTGGCATGGCAGCTTTTAAATTTTCATTAAATGAGAGATATAACAGAAAGGTATGGATAAATACATGTGTGTAAACGTGTGATTTTAATTTATACGAAATATTTTAGTAGATTTTTCATTCAAGCTATATCAAGTCTGTCCACGTGCAACTTGTAAAGTTGAGTAAGACACCAGCCTTTAATCAATGCAAAATATACATAGTTAACTAGATATTATCATATATGTATTACAAGGCACACCATTTGACATTTATTGACGTCACTCCGTGTAGTACTAGTTATTTAAATCATCATTGATCATCATTTAATTATATTCGTCACGAACAAATACGATGATATCCTGCATCATGCATCAGTGCATTAACCTAGTTATAAAATGAGTGAGTAGTGGCATTTACATTTTATTGGCACTCCTTCAATCTCAAAGTAAGATGTTCTCTTTCAAGGTTTCCAAGATATATTGCTTTTTTGCTTCGAGTATGGAAAAAACGGGTTTTGGCCTTCGCCTCACATTTTACATTTAGTCTGTTTTATTCTCTTTCGCCTTTTGTACTTTCTTTCTCGAATGCATCGAACATTATAAAACTTATAGAATATTAATGAACAAAAGTATTCCCGTTTCCTGTACTCTGTTCGAGTGGAAGTGGTAAATTCGATTTTGACATAATATGATGTAGTAAAAGCTAACTGGTATATTGTATAAGGTTCAATAATAAAAATATGCAAGGACATTGTAATTTTAAATGAAATTCTGAAAGTACAAAAAGTCATTTAAAAGGTAGTAAGGTATAATTGAAGAAACAAAAATTTCATACATCCATAATCCATTTGCAGAAGTACTTACAGTTACAACATAAAAATATGGAAATAAAACAGTAACTACACTACTACTACACCAACGAAATAAAGTGTTCATAATTTATGATGGCACAACTTCGTTTAATACCTAGTATTCAGCATGAAAACCTTCTTGGCAACATGTGAACTTAGAATAACTAAAAGTTACATGAATTGCAATCACAGGGGAAAATTCGGGTTGTCTACATTGAGCCTGAACACAACGTATACATAAATACATACATTATTATATTATGAATGGTTGGAAATTCCAAGTGAATTCGAATAACTGAAAGTAATTAAATATTAAATTGATGAAACTGAAAACTGGTTTCTGACGCAAGTTTTAGATCATGGCATCCAATAACACTACATAATGTGTAGGTTTGAGGAAGAGAACGCACTATATTTTTCCACCTTGTTTCATTCATCAACACAACAATTTTGTAAGTCATCGTAATAGTGGAAACCTAGTTGAAATACAAGAAATATGATATGTCTGCATTTGGGGGTGCTGGGTATTTGGTGAAAGCTTCGTTCATAAAAAAGTATCATAATGAAATTCAATGAGATTAGGCAAAATGTACATTTATGTAAATGAATGCAAATGACAACATTCATTTCGTCGGTTGAAAATCATGACGAAAGTTTTCATGAGAATATATATGCGTTTTTTAAAAATCTACTTCTATGAAACAGGTATAAAACAGAGTAAATAAATAAATTATTAACGAAATTGTATTTTTTCTCTTTTTTGTGTAGAATCACCTACTCTTGAGGACTTTGGTGCAGCACTGCATTTGCTGAGGAACGACTTGGATCATCTGAGATCTGTCTTCGTCGCTGTTGAAAATGGAGACCTTGGAATGTTGAAAGCACTTGGGATTAAAGACTCAGAGATAGGGGATGTGAGATTCTTTCTGGAGAGGCTTGTCAACACGGGATTCCTTGATTAAACATACCTTGCTTCATTTCATTAAAAACACCATCATCATCATTTCTTGTCATCATCATGTCGTCGTACAACAAACTGATCTGTCAGTGAAAAAAACATCAACATCATCAGGATGATTTTAGTTCGATTTACTTACAACCATTTCCCTTTTCCAAGTCTACTCTGTGGTTCTACGTTCTAATTCAATTTCTTTGCTTTGGAAAATTTCTCCCCTTTTCATCCACCCTCGCTTCTGTTCTGGATCTGAGATGTACAAAGTAAAAAAAGGTTATTACCGCTTCAGTTGTCGAGACTTGAAAGATACTATATTCGCCAAATACAACTAATGCATATCCAGCTGCAACTCCCACAAGAGAGAAAGCACATCACGACAAACTTGTTTTCACCTTTTTCTAATATTGCACTCCAGAGCACAAAAGGAATTGAAAGAAAATATGTTTTGGCAAAAGAGAAAGTGGAAAAGAAAAAAAAACTGATTTTCTTTTTTGTTGTGTGTGGACGTGATATGATCCATTTTACATACATCAAACTATTTGACTTATTATTACATCGTAGTGCAACTAATATACTTTTTCTTCTATCCACCCAAATAAACATTCGATCTTCAACCAATTTCTGGTCTTTAGTGTTTCCAAGATAAGTTTATTCTGTGTGGTATGAGTACTGCAATATCATGTATGTTATTATAGACTATTATGTATATTACTACTTTATTGATGAAATGAGAATAGGGCACGTCGTGCATCGAATAATGCCAACAAACTTCAAAGAAAATGTTCTTAAACAACAGAGAGTGGCTTCATATCACGAATGATCGTCACGGGACGCATGGCGTATGGTATGGTATTTTGTTTTTCTTGTGGGCGTTCGTCTACATGAAACCCAAGCTAAAAAGCATACCCAAACCCATCACGTACCACACACCATATCTTCATCCAAGGCACAATATTATGTTCCCTGGAACAACCTTAGAAAAAAATCTACCAAGAGGTTAAACACTACTGAAGGCGTAATTGTATATTTTTTCCAGCTCGCTCTCGTCACAACAATGTTATGTTTTTATTTGGGATTACATTTACAATGTTCAACAATCACCAAGCTATTTAGCTTATCAATGTATAAAATGTATATGTAGCTTTCTCTTTTGTTTTATTCCCGTTCCGGATCCACACATTCCCACCCCACATCACCTCGACTTCTCTACAACAAAAGGAGAACATAATTACTACTTGACTTTGGAGTAGTGGAGGAGTAAGATTGTAAATATTAAATTTATCTCTCCTTTCAACATTTGTTAAGGCATTACTCTATCAAGAATAATGAACAAAGAAAAGCATCAGCATTAGTGTAGGACACGTTCTGAGTTTTTTATGAAAGCAGTTTTATAAAGCACGCCTCGTCAATAACAATGATGATACCAAACTCTGCCGTGCAATTACCCAGGCACTGCAACTTGTCAGTCTGAACTCTGAACTTTCTTTCTTCATTGGAAACACTACATTCATACGTCTAGTCATGTACGTTGTTGAGTAAGAGTATGTATAAAATGTGACCTTCTAATTTTGTAACTAGCGATCCCAAATATGATGATGATGATGACAATGACTTCATACTGGTAACTAAACAGATTTAAGTTTAAGACTTTACCTCATTTTGTTTGAAAGTAAATGCCGAAAAAATGAACGACACTGCTACAGTTTCTTAATGAGAAGGAAAATGACATCGTAGTCACATCTGACATGACTTCATTTCGTTTTATTTACCTTGGCTCCCCGGTTATGTAACTTGAGTGTATCTAGTCAGTCATAGTCATACACAAGCAACCCGTTTCTTTTTTTGAACAGTACACTTTCTATGTACCATTATCATCATCTAAAAAGTTCGTTAAATATTTTATACTTCGGGTTATATATACACATGTGAATTCTGTAATGGCACTTTTCTAACGAGAAAGACGGCCTTTGGGAAATGAGAAGGATGACTAAAAGTCTCATCAGATAATTGTAGCAGCAGTACACAGAGAGCTAACTCAATTGTATCAAGCATTTTGATGTATTTATATATTCTTTACCAGTTCTTTCCGGCTAGTTTTCAATTGTCCATTGGCATAGTGTAGATTCATTTCCAAAATACCACAAAAGTGTATTAACATCCTTGCTTATTTACCACCATACTTTAATTTACTCAACTATAAAGGAATTATATGCACTTTCTTTAGTATAATAACAATTTTTTCAAAGGAAAGCACCAGTTGGTAAGCTTTCTTCCCAAAAATACGCGGTCAGATATACTTTTACCCAACCAAATAGTGTTCTGCTATGAATTCATTTAGGTATACTTTATTATCAGACAAAAACGTTCTGTTTAATCATATTACAAGAGTCTCTCATGCATGTATGTACCATTTGAAAGGTTTTTCATTTTTGTGCATTTTCGAAATTAAGAAAACTTTACAACGCTTTCAGATATAATGAATTTTACTATTATTCTGTGTACTGTGTAAGGTTAGGGGTGAGTTAGTTACCACCACCGTGGTGGTATGGCGGTGGAGTTATGAGTTATCCTCTTCATCAGGATTCTTTTTGCCTCCGGTTCATTTCACCTATCTCACTAAAGAAAATCTCTCCTGGGAAATATAAATGTATATGTAGTATGCACATACGTAATACGTACGACGACGTCCATTTATAGTTCTGAATGACTTGAAAAGCGAAGAATGACCACGTTTTCATATAGCATCGTTATTATGCGTTTTCTCTCTTTCTCTTTCATTTTCTCCTAAAGTTGAAGTTCTTGTTAGAATGTTCATTCTTTAGTTCTTGTTCATCAAGAGAACAACTAGCCACTCTTGTTTTATTTTAGCTTAGTGTTGAACTATATACAACAAATACATCCATACTCATCTTAAATTAGAGAGCTTTTCTTTTTGATTTTATCATTTATTTGGCATTTAAAATAATATACTCGTTTTTAAAATTGTGTATGTTTCAGAGAAATTACGAGAGGCTTAATGATGCTGTAAACAATGTTAGCCAACATTACGAGTCCCATACAAAAAAGTATAAATATCCTTGCAAGTTTTTTTTAAACGCAAATTAAGCTAAAGAGCAAACATAATTGAACATGAAAAGGAGATTTTTCGTTAATAAAATAGCTACTCGAGTTGACTTGTGTAATTTTAAGTATGGGAGAAAATTCGCAGTACTTCAAAATTTGACCACTTTTTGTAAAATTGTGGCAGCATCATGTACTGGTGTACATATATGATGTCTTGTATAAAAGGTATACGTATAGTAGTTTATTTGAATCCGGTGAAATTGAG
>JAQIWN010001025.1:0-23906 GCA_034699025.1 Entomobrya cf. arborea Gr-Col-00668
GCAAAAGATTAGCCCTGGATTATATGCATTCGGATTAGTGTCGGAGTAAGTCACAGTCCGAGAAAAACATTTTACCCATTATTTGTGTACTTATTTTATTTGAATCCATAATTCCAATATTTAGTGATGATAAATAACACTAGTATCATATAGTCAAGTTGGATTTTATCAATAAAATAGTAGTAACGAAAGAACAAATATTTAGTATTTCTATCATAAAACTCATGTGAGACTTAATTATTAAAAGCGAACAATGTTATAAAAATTAATGAATGAAAAAATATTACGTGTTGTACTTCTAAAATTAAGAATTACCACTTCACGACCTACTGGAAATCTAAGAAATGAGACATGATAATCACAATGAAACGCTGAAACATCTAAAGAAAATGGTTACAAGTAGTGATCTTTTAAGATAGTTACAATGCCAAGCTGCAATACAATACACACTACTTTTAACGGTTTACATACTTAAAGATAGTAAAAGTTAAACTAGACATTTGACATAATCAACCCATCATAAGAAACCGAGCCCCGTAAAAAATTGATTAATAACTAAAATGTGGTAAGTATTGAATGAAAGTTTGTTAGGATGCGGAAAATTCTTTAGTTTTTAACTTATCATTATCATTACATTAAATGTTATATGTATTATGTTATTATATGCATTTCGCATAAATTCAAAGTGTATGTTATGTACTTCTAAATGTGTGTATTAGTATCGATGACTTGCAGCAAACAGCAGTTTGTATTCTCAGGTTTTAAAAAATCTATACACTTTCTAGTTGTCTCTTGAAATGTTCCAAATCTCCTTGTTGATTTTTGTGCTTTGAGTTATGAAGTCATCGTCGTGAATGATTTTTCCGATGGAATTTAACATTTGTAGTAGCTCGCCCTTCTTCAAATTCATCTGTTCCTCACACAATTGAATTTCTTTGCTGTCACAGAATTCCTCCATCATATTCAAGTACTTGAAGGCAGCATTGTTGTTCTCCATGTAAAAAAGGGTAACCTTCTTCATCTTTTTCTGAAATCGTAAAAGCGAATTGTATTTGACAAAAATCAAATAGGAATTATATATTTCTTTAAGCAAATAATAAGCAGACTTACTGGATTGGTTGGAAAATACATTCCAGCAAGGAGTCTTCCTTTGCAGTCCCTCTGTAATATTGACTTGAAGTCATACAGCAGATTTCTTCTTTCAGCAAAGTCAACTCCGCTGAGAAATGGTTGTCCAACAAAAATGAGATTGGTCCAGCCACTTTGATAGTCTGATTTCGTCTCTGTGACACTCCAGGAGACGTAATCAGCACTTGCCACCGTGTAGTCATACTCCTTCCTTTTCTTCCCATTGTCCTCCTGCACAAAGCAACCTGGCGAAAATAAGATGAAGAAAATAAATGGGTTAGTCTCCGCCTTGTTCCTTTACATATGGTCACAAAATGCATGAAATAAACTATTTTCATCATGTTGCATCAGTACCAGTGTGAGGATACAATTTATCTTCCATAATGGTGACAACGCGGGATACATGGTAGCCGGGATCCAACAATAGGTATCCTGATCTCTCCGTTCCAATTCCCATTCCAATTTGGATCTTTAAACAGACTGCAACGTGCTCTTTTTCCACCAAATTCACGTCCGGGGGTAAATTTTGGATGTAAGTTTCCACCGTCTCTATACTCTGGATAAATATAAATATATTAAATATTTCATATATCTGGTCCATTTGAAAAATATAAATTAGGACATTATCCTATTTATCCTTCAACACATAATTCAGTTAATATGTCATGTTCTCACCTCCTCCGCTGATACAAGGTAGAATTTAGAATGTGCTCGGTGACTTGATGTGAGAAAGGTGTTGATTCTAGTGACAAGCTCCATTGCCAAACCTACACATGTGTAATGCTTGGGTGTAATTGGTGGATCATACTGTCGAAAGAATGGCTCTAATGACTCTTCCCCTGATTTTCTGAATTCGTTGTAAAATCTGCAAATGAATGCATTGAAATTCAATGTTAAATATGCAAATATTTCGCTTTTATCAATTAATTTAAAATTTTGTTTGCATGCATGTTTCATTGCAGACGTTTGACAAGCTTTCACCTTATGTAGTTTTCCACGGTGTTATATTTGTGTGCAGCTACGGTCTGTTGTGAAATGAGTTCAATGCATCCAGCGAATTCCTCATAATCCAGGATATCCTTAAAGAGGACCACTTGTGGCTCCACGGTATCCCATGCCGGATATGGCAATGGCCTGTCTGTAGGCCATGATCCTTGTCTCAAGTCAACACATCTCTGTGTGCCATTCCCATTATTGATAGGGTGCAAAGGCTCCCTATTTCTAACAGCGTGTGAAATATGAGCTGCAGTAGCTGCAGGAGGAGTATAAGTGGAAGATTTGCTGTCACCAATTGGAGATGAATTTTCTTCGTTATCGGAGCTACTACATTCTGTACTATCACTCTCTTCGTCTTGGTCGTCTCCGCCATCGTCGTCGTCATCTGAACTATTCGCCTGATTGGGGTTATTTGATGAGAGGTCTAGAAGACTGATTACTGAATTTGGAAATGAAGGTCCGGGTTGTGCAGGTGGTTGTTTTTGATGATGGTCAGTTTTTGACAATAAAGATTGGGTATTAGTAGTAGAGTTAGTAGTTGAAGCTGTGTCCAAAGACTTTTGATTTTGTTTGATTTCCGAAGTGGGGGATGCTAGATAAACGGAGTTGTGCCGAGCCGTAGACGTAGTATTGTGTCGAGGCCGTATGGGGCCGTCGAGTCAACTTGGCCACTCACAAGCCCAACGACTGAGCCTTGAAGATGAACCGAATGCATTGCCTCGTTCCTCTCCCAAAGGTAATTCTTTATTTTGCTCTTCAGACAAATTCCTCAAATCTATAAGATTCAAAAAAAAATACTCAATTGGCAAATCATCTTTCGTCATATCCATAAAATATTACACATAAATTTATAAAGTTACCCATAAAATGAAAACTCCTAGAACTATTTAAAAGAAACAGAAAACTCCTGGCTTCCTGTTCACACTACGTTCCAAAAACCCTCTGGCCCAAGATTACCTTCTTGTATTTCTTTTTGAGCTTCAAGCAGCACAATTAAATTTAGTGATTATTTTCCTGTTGTTCTAACTGGGGAAAAAGTAGAGACAAACTTTCTTTTCGGAAGATGTGAGATATTGTTGAGAGATGATGTGGTCCACTCCTAATCGGACAGATAACTGTCGTAATCAAAAATATAATATATTCAGTTAAACATGTACTGACACAATATGGTAATACATTATGCAAAGCAGGTCAACAAGTTTGAACTTTCTATCTTCTCACCTTCAGAAAATGAGATATCAGTTGCGAGAATACGATTCGCTTCGCTCTATAATTTAGCTTTTTTCCTGAGATTTCACCGTCAGCAAACTTCGTCTTGTTGCAAAGTCAATAGATAAACTGAGCTTGCGAGCTTGTTGGGTAAACCCTTTATATACAAAAGGAGAGAACATATAATTTCATTAAATTAAAATGTAATGTAGTAACATAATATTCATTCGCCATCGCATATGCATCGATAATCATGCAGCATAAAAAGTACTGAAAGACAATACATATTATCTTATTTTTTAATGTTTAGTAATGCATAAGCAAAAAGCATGGAAAATGTGTAGAGGTAATATTAGATGCAGTGATCCATGAAAATGACGTGTGTGCAGTTCACCTACAAAAGAGAGTCAAGCGTACACACAGTTCAGTTAGCATATTCAACGATATTCTACTAAAAAGCTTGATTAACGAAATCAAGACTACACATTACACATGATATTTTACAAGCTTTAACATGTACACAAGTACACACAACAAAAATTTTAAATCGAAAGCAACATCTTTGCTTCTCTTATGTAATTCAGCATTGCATTGGGACAAATAAAAACGTTGTTTTACTGTGATTTTTACAACTACGCGTGGCTCATGATGTCGTTTTGAATATCAAGTAGTACATAAACACTGCTTCTCAACATGGTTATAGATGCAACAACCTGTTTTATAAACAATGATATAAAACTCTTTTTTGTTTCGCAGAACAATATGACAAAATTTAATTGGCCTTCGGTGCATGTTTAATGATGTTTTGTAAAGATTAATATAAAGTTACATTTATTTGTGCTGAATCGTTTCTTTGTAATGTGTCACTCAGCAATTTAACGAAAGTTGACAGCATCCCATAGCACAGTGATGTCTCATTAAAAATGACAGGACGCTGTGCTAATTTTACTCCTAAGAGTCTGACGCAATAATATCTTGAAATGCTCAGCAAAGTCATCTATAATAGGTTATCATATCAGTTATTAGGTACCGTAAAAAATGTTCCAACATCACTTGTCACTTACGCCAAAACTGGTAGAAAAATTCTTTGAAATCTCTCAATAATATGTTTCTACATGGTCATTACTTATAGATTATAGTTCATGGGCAATGCACAACTGCCCATTTAATACATTTTGGTTATAATTTGTGACGACCTAACCTATTGTTTCAAACTTTTGTACGCACGAATTAGTTCTAGCCACGCCACAACGTAACTATTTTAATTTATTTTTAATTTAATTCAATCGGAATTCATGATATCAACATACTTCAACCAATTTTTTTTTTACATAAAACAATATAACAGCATATATCGTTTGAGTACCCAATTCCTTTGCATACTGCGCATTAATTTGACCATTCATTCATAAAATTGATATCGTACGCAAGAAAGAATCGTTAACGATTGATAATGAATCGATCATGTTATAAGAAATGTAATTCAAAGAAGTTTATTGATAATAATAAAGTCTGAACTCAAAATTAGGTGTGCATGCGGTCCACATACGCAGAAACAAGTTCATCAATGAACGAATATTAACACATGTTTGTCCAATGAGACATGTGCACTATGCCCTATGTACCCAATAAAAATTAACCTGGCTTTGAGACTTAAATTTACATTTTTGTAATGCCTGCCTACCGTTTTATGATTAAATTTAAATCCACGCTTACTTTCTTTCTCTTTTTATCTAAAATGTCAATTAAAATAAATCAAATATACAACAACTAAGCTGATAACATGATAGTTATAACTGACAGGGGCATAAAATAAATGTGCATAGGTATATATAATAATGGTTGACGTAAGATGGATGTTTAGACTAACATTTAGCATGACATGTGACTTTTATGGAATTACACTCGATTACATTCTAAAAAGCATTGTTATTTCAAATATCTTGTACAAAAACATAAATATAAATGTCAGAAGCCATCAAGAGCATAATTTAGCTTCATAGTTTTTTTTTACATAAATATTGGTTCGATTCTAATATTTGATATAATGAATGTTTTCTGGTATTGGCATTTTCTATCTAGCGGTTGAAAAAATAAGGGGTAAAACAAAATACATGGAAGTGAGCCCAGCTAGCGACAGCAAAATATATCGAGCAAACTAATAAAAATATACAAGGATTTTGTCCTCAGATGGACTTTGAACCAGCTTGTTGGCAAAGAGTTCATAGTTTATATTATGTCTACATTTTAAATACTTTAATTTAAACTTGGAAGCAGTTTATTTGATTTTGTAAATAAGACGAACAAAGGAGACATTTAGAACGTTCATGAATTTTTGGACATGTCAAGTTTTGGCAGAGAGAACTGTTAGAAACTGTATACCATTTTATAGTGCGACTAATATCAAGGGCATTGAGAGTCAATACGACAGTCAAGAGTATCAAACATTTTACTGGAACGGGATGTTCCGTGAAAAAAACTTCAGTCATACTTGCATGCAAACTAATTTTTATAAATATTGGTTGGCTCTATACTAAATATGTTTCCACACTATTTTGTTAATTTTGTTCACGTGTTAGAAAAATGGGTTTATATTTTATATCTTTGTATCTTTAACAAAAGTGTTTCATGCATCATATACTAACATGCGAGAAAACAAAACCCCACCGTCTATTCCAACAGTCTACTAATATTCCCAAACATGATAACTTATGTAAATGCCAGCAATATATGACTAACTAGCTTGCCAATTGCATGCCTTCGTAAAATAAATACCAACAAATAAATTTACTTTTGCCTGATTTCTTTCTTTTGTAAACCTGACTTTATTCATGCAAAAATGATTTAGTAATTTGCACATCACGTCCGATGAAGTTTCAATTCAATGCACTTTCAATGCGCATTCTACTTTATGTTGATATTCTTGGATATGCTCACAAAAATCATTTTTCATCACATTACATTTTGACATTTTTTCCACACAGTAAAATGAACAAGCATATCAGTTCTGCGTTTGTGTCTATGAAAAACTTACCTGCCAAAATCGAGTATATTGATTGAGCCTGGAGAAGCGGAAATTTACAACTTGTCCAGCAATGATTTAAGGTCAATACCCCGAAATGCAAGTTTTAAGGAGAAAACCTTTTCAATGAATGAACCTCACTTGCCTTACTCCGCGTCACTTTTCCTCGAATACCCGTTACGGACAATCAGTTATTGAGACAGCTCACACTTCCACCAACTACTCACTTTGCCCATACACATTTATTAGGAAAATATTGATAAAATAGGGAGGGCATTACGATACGAAAAGTAATGAGTATGCTTCATGGTAGTAGCTTGTTGGTGCACCTGTCCTGGCAGGACTGATAATAATTATCAAGGTAATATAGATAGCTTTGGGAGATCTGAGAGACCTGACCGAACTCTTCTGGATTCTGGCCGCTAATGAGGACTAAAACTGTGAAATATGATGCTTGTAAGAGATACTGCTGGAATATATCGTAAACTCATCGTCAGTATTTATCGTGAAGTGAAGTATAGGCATGAAAATTCTTACTCTACATGACTAACTAAGACGTAGAATGGGAATTCAAGAGCAGCCTTTGTTCCCTTTCGCAAGATTTTCCTTTTAAACAATCTGTCCCTAAGACTATGTAATTCTCAACTAGATTCTACATTCATAATGAAAAATACACATCCTTTATTCAAATAAAAAAATATTTACTGTGGCAGACCAAAATACATGTCAACAGAAAAGCCAAATTTTACTTATAGAGTAGAATCAAGAAGGAAATAGAACTTTTTTCAAGACTTGACACTTTTCCAAAAGCTATTAGTGTCTTGTTTCAGAAGACATCGAAGAGGCATCATTTCTCATATTCATGTACAGTACAAGTGCGCAAACAAACACACACATACATACTACTTGCCTTTCAGGTTGAACTCCAAGTAACTTCATGAAAAATGAAAATCACTGAAGCTATCATCAAGCTTTGTTATTCAGATTTGCTCGTCGTTAGAATATTATAGAAACATATATTTTATATGAAACATAGTTGATTAGAGTTGTAAAGTGATTTATGAAAATACTATAGCCGACTTTGATCATAACATATCAACTTATGAGCAAATATGCATAATGCGAGCTCTTTTACGGGAATAAAGAATTGAAACGCAAAAGAATTTGTATTACCCCGTGTTCATTGAATGTGCTTGTGTCTGACTTCTTAAAAGCATCACCAACGGTTTTTGGAACTGCTTATTAGGCTTTCTTAAACATATAAGTTATGTTATAGCATTAAACTTATAATAACATAACATACATTATGTCGTATTTGTATATATACTGCATGTACAGTTTTGTGGAAAGGATGGTTGGAAATGTGCTAGAACAAAATAATGATGTGTGACGTTAACCGTTTTGGAAATCCAACATCTGTTCCGTTGTATTGTACATATGCCCTGTGTACTGCTATGCGACAGCACTATTCAGCTACCATTTTTAGTAAAGTTGGAAGTTTGAAAGTAGGAAATTATTATGAACGTTGTGCGCAATAAGATGTGTATCAATTGGCATGCACGTTTTATTTTTGGTGTAAGCATGACATGATTATGCTCACACAAGGAGTTTTTTATAGCTTGGTTTTTAGGATGGATGATAATATGCATACCTATATCTTTTTGGCGTAAGAATTTTATGGTGTTTGTCTCCTTGTGTTGATATTTTATTTGCGTGGTGTAGTGATATCGAACCGAGCCACCGCACCTTCAAAGGTTCAATGAGTCAAGAGGACAATGACTAACGGCCTATTTCCCATTTGCTATGTTCCCTGTATTCTTTCGCAAAATAATGCATAGCTATACGATATTCATTCAATATGTTGGAAAGGTTATACAATAAAATACACTTGCATTTAGCTAACAAAGTTTATAAATAAAAATCGGGAAATTCCAGGTATAAAAATTATGTTGGTTTACCAAAAATGTACAATGCAAATTAAATGAAATGACGAGAGAAGTTCTAGAAAACTCTTTGTGTACCTATAATTTGTTGTGCTATTCTATTATGGGGTTTGTAAATGCCTAAAATAAGCCATTATAGTTGGGAAAACAAATTCAAGGTGATTGCATCCATAAAAAGCTGTTCACATGCAGCGAGCAAGTAAAATAAATATTTTACGTAATTTTTACGTAATCAAATCACAGACAACCGGAGAAGCATACCTGAATTTAATTTGAAAATTTCGTTAGACGTCAACTTGGCAATGTCAATGACGAGTCCTTGTCTCGTTTCAAGATTTTTCGTTATAAAATTAACTGGGTTGTATTCAAATGTCTTTTTTTATAACTGTGTACACAAATTTATGGTCCGACTATATTATGTAAAAAGTCTATAATTTTGGTAAAGCTGATAAATGGAAATTTAGAAGCACTCAGCTAGCTCCAAATTCTCACAATAATTAGTCCGCAACAACAATCCGCTCTTTTTACTACTTTCCTTACGAATCAGTTGCTCACAATTTAAAGTCTTTCTCTTGCGCTTACTATTCAAGCTGAGTAAATTACAACCACTTAACTTCTGGAGGTCACTAAAGTGTTTATTAACTTTAACTGATGACGACTTACTACCACTTCTTTCTGCCTTCTCAGCCTTTATTGTTTTACCACTCCTAATAGTCACAATACCGAATTTTCCACTTGTCGTCATATTCAAGATGCGGAATACATTATCTTCCAAGTTGAAATACAATTTTATTATATATATATTTTTAAATACTTCACCACAATATTATTACTTAAGATCAAGGCAAACTTTTTAGGTTGAAGGCGTATGTTCAATAAAATTCTATTTTAAGGACACAATTTTCTGTTGAATTTAAAAATCTTTTTAAGTTAGAATTTCCTTCCAGAATATTTAAAACTGTGTTTGAAATTAAAGGTTTTAAGTAAGATCTAGTATGGAGTATAGAGAAAATTGGACGAATGAAACAATTATTTAAAAATTAAATGAAAGGTTTAATTTCGTACAGTAAGTAAGAGAAAAAGCTCAATCCACTGCAGTCGAGTCGCAGGATGATGTAAGAATGCCTGGATTTCCCAATTCTCAGTCACACAACCCACATTTCTCAATAATTTCCTGTGAAAAAGCTACACGATGATGGCATGGCAAGTGGAGGAAAGGCATGCATGTGTACGTACTTTGTCGTTAAGTGGAAAACGGATGACCGTGCTGTGATGGTATGGCATCAGGCATGGTAGAGTGGACGAAGAGAAAAAGGGAAAGCGTAGTATAATATCCTAACGTAAAAGGTGATTCATTGTATATGAGTTTTGTAGTGTGCTCGTGTGCTTTATAGAAAGAAACATGTTTCTTTCCACGAACTTCCGTTTCCATTCCTTCCACACTTTTTATGCTTATAGCGTGTTTTTTGCATGCTTTGTAAGAACTTCGACCTTGCGGGATGCGCCGCGCAGAGAACCACGAGAGAGAGAAACTAAAAATATCTACATTGTTCTATTGGTAGATGTAGCTACATTCATATTCCTCTGTGCCTGTGTTTCTAAAACGTGGTGATCGTTTGGAAAACGTGATCATATGAGTTGTAATCGCATCCCGCAGTGATCTTTTCCAAAAGTGGTATTCATTCAAGCAAGGCTGCAATATGTTTTTGAACTTTGTTGCTGGAGAAAATCAGATGACAACGAAAAGAGAACGTTGAATATCCATAGTCGTGTCCTCATTCTAAGAACATGGAAGGTGCCCTTGGAATTGGATCAAGGACAATAATATGCGCGTTTTACTTTTACTTGACTTTCTACGGATTTCTGTCCATTAAACTTACTTTGTGGGTGTTCAGAATGATGAGATAGGAAAAACTTAGATCTCTATCACTGAAGTCAAGAAATTCATTTTTTTCTCAATGTAGCCTTTATTGCTGGATACTTGGTTTTATTGAGGTCACTACTTGAAATGTACTAGTTATTTATGCAGTTTGTTTCTTGAGATGTATGACATTGCATGTTTTTCTGCGTTGGAGAAAGTTATATTTTATAGCTTTGACTTCTCTTGCATGTATGGGTAAGGATATGGACATATACATATAAACTTGGACTCAATCAATTTGTTTTTTGCTTTGTAATTGTTTTGCAATCAATTCAGGCAAATTTGTAGCATTAATAAATGATCATGATAGTTGTATTAACGAAATAATTTTTTGAAAGTCAAATGAGCCATGTTTCGATCTATCCAGAAATTTTCAGAATAATATACATGTAATAATAATACATGTAATTTTCACTTCAAATCATTCTGTTTCTATCATTCTATGTCACCCATAATTCTTATATCTTTGCAGACTGGGGACTGGGAGATTCTTTTCTGAGAAATATATATTCTTGGTTGTCCTGACCGAATTGTTTAGAGGCATACGTGTAAGTGAGTGAGATATCGTGCACTTACACATTGATGATTAATTAATTAAATGTAATTTTATTGCTTTGGTCGTTAGCATAAATCGTTTCAAAGATTTTAATGTTATGATAAAGTAAATGAGGTAAAAGGTAAGTTTTACATTGCATCATTTCGAAAAAGTTTTATTTGTGTCAAATATATGTATATCTTCGTAAGAGTACAAGCCATAATATGTAAACCATTTTAATACAAGTTCAAATAAATATCAAACATAAAGATCACTTCCGTTTTCATTTCAAAATAGTGAAAAAAAAATATTATTGTAAACTGTAAAACTGTTACTTCTGCAGTTTTAAACCATAATTTATTGTACATGATATTGTTTCATCCAATACTATTTCCATATTTTAATCCCATCGAATTTAAGTGATACTGATACCGGAACTGAAATAGGCATGTAGACTCACCCAAGGAAACCTTTTGATGTCATATGATTTTAGTTTTCTGATTCGTGTTGAAATAATTAATCATATTCGTCTTGTTTTAAACCAGTTTAGCCATTGTTGCTTGTTTATCTATGCAATAGTTATTTCATTGGCGAAATTAAATGAAACAATGTGTTCGCAAATATTTAATAATGAGTAACATTAGTACGTCCATTCAAAATCCAATTGATGAAGACAAGCGAATAAGAAGATTGTATCAAGCGCTTTTGGAGAGGCGGCCGTTAAAATATTGGAGTATTTTAGACTTTCCATACCTGGCAGAAATCGTTAGACATGACTCAGCATATCTCCGAAGAATACTCAGCTTCATTTTTGTTGATCATCCAGCATTATCACAGTGTATGAATAGATGCTCTTGAAGCCATATACTTTTTCATGTACCGTCAATGCTTTCTTTAATCAACTCTTTGAAATTTTCTATCACATTCATTGCAGATTTAACCCTAATCGCCTGGAGAGAAATGTCAAGACAAATAAATAATTCTCCAAACCCAAAAAATGTTATTGTAAAATATGAAATGCTACCTATTGGATTTGAAAGGACGCTTTGGATAATGTATAAACGTCAAATGGAGCTGAGTGACTTGTGGGCATCATCATCAGAGGCTGCCAACATTTCATGTGAGGAACTTCCCCCTTTAGGCTTCAATCAGTTTGTATCCAAAATTAGTGGAACTTTGATCGTGCAAGGATGAAAACCATTGCACTTCAGCTTCCCCCAACAATGCCAGATTATTTCGCAAAGTGTGGTTCATGGTTCATTCTTCAACGTTTAACCCGAATTTCAGTTCGCCTGGACATTGGTGCAGATATCACGCAATTCAGTTTCGTTACCCAATTTTATTCGACTGTTTTATAATTACGTTGGTCACATATGTGGAATGATTTTTTTCCTTCAATTTATATTCCAAGATTTAGCTAATCTTCTTGCGAAAGATAATTTTATATTGTAATTTAGATGATTTTCCTTTTTTCGGAATCATTATGAAAAGTAACTAATTACAGCTTATTTGTATATAAAATTTAACTACTTTTATAGAGAAATTATTTATATATAGATTTTCGTCTAATTGAATTTAAGAATAAAAATAAATATAGACAGTGTCATGTACTACGAAAACTAAGTACAAAAACCTGAAATTGATGAAATTTGGTTTCTAAATTTCTTAATGATTTTTTACATTCGGGGTAATAATCACAGCAGAGCATGGGTTGGGTTCGACAATTTTTTTTTAACTTCACCTACACGTTGTTTTACGATTAGTTTAATTTAAGTGTAAATGAAAACCGTTGACACGGTATGAAAGAATTGTGTAGTCTAAATTATTCATGCCGTTAAATGATCTTTATAAGGACGCAATAAACATGAAATATAGATATTTTCATTATCCAATTTGTCTAAATATATAAACTTAACTTTATTGAGTGCCACAAATGGAACTGGTTAAGGATTAAGGATGCCATTAAAGTACAATGGGAATAAATTTATATGCAAAAGTAACGATTTGTGTTTCTATTCCCATCAATCCAAGGATTTCCAAGTTTTCTGTGATATAACAATAAAGCGTAATAAAAAGAGTGAACAACCTGAGCTATCTCGTTGCTTGCGATTCACGTTGACATCGAGTTACGCATAACTAAACTGATAGGCTGGTAAATAGTAAAGGTACAAATAATTATTACCAGTTTTGTGGTTTATAATTTATATGATGAGATGATCATAATAAGCTATATAACATAACATCCATCTCACAATGCGACATGACACTAAAGGCTTTGTACTAAAAGTAAATAGTAATGTAATATGTTTTTAGTTATATCTATTTTGTTCCTGTATGAAGATAAATATGTAATGGTAATATACTAAATGAGTCATATATACATAAATAGCATAAATGAGTATATACCAAAAGAATTTATCAGTGGATATCTTATGTTTTGGCAGACAAGGAACGCTTAAATATTTCCTTCTTTTAGTTTGGGTTTAATACTTGTTGATTTCAATCACAGAGGCAGCTTTTGTTTTATACCATTTTAGTTTTTTTGTTATTTAGGACAGCCACAAAATTCGTTTGAAATACTTTTATTTTGGGTACAGACATATTGTGTAAAAATCTGGCAGTTTTTTTATATAAACTAGTTGAAGTTTAAACTATTATTATTTCTGAAACAACAATGAAATCTGAAACACGCTCATCATCATCTTTAAGCAATCGTAGCCGACCTCGCAATTTGAGTTTCCGCAGAAAAGCACCTGGAACTCGTACCATAAACGAAAACCTGAATCGTGTTGAGGAAGTACAAGCAACTCGTTCGGATCCAGCAAGATTGAAAGCACTACTGGAGAATCTGGACATCAGGTAGCATGCAAATTACATTCATATGTTACAGAAGATAAAAGTCACCTAGTTTTATATTAGGGAATGAGTCATGAATTGACGTATTATGTCTGTGTGACTTTTTATTTTGCAGGTTTGAGGAATGTATATTTACATACAAACAGTCTCACTTCGAAGAAATGAAATGCTCAGCTTCCGCATCAAGAAAGCGATCAAAAATATCGACTATACGAGGGAAAATTTTCAGTGCATTTGAAAAAGTGCGTGAAGCGATTACATGCGAAAAAACATTCAACAAATGTTTGTTTGTACCAATTGATGAAAAAGACCAAGTTAAAAATTTTATACGAGAAAATTTTCCGGAAGTCACACTGAGGTTTGTATTCTCGTATATATGTATGCCAATAAATATAATATAATTCCAAGTCACCAATATTTCATTGTGTTAATCAGTTTTGAAGACTGTAAATTTATCAAAAGAAGTACCACTCTGTCGGAAAAGGTCGTTAGGAAATTAAGAAACTTCTTTGGAATACAATTTGAGCTGGAGTACATTCATTGTAAATCCGTAAACATAAAGTTATAATTTTCCAGATTTTTAGCAACCTTTTATGAATTTTCTACCTTATTTTTCAGCCACTGCAACTGTAAACGACTGCACATTCCGTATAAAGGATATTCTCTTTGTCAACCAGCATATTCAAGAGAGAATTGTCAATGAGGCATGAAAAAGTTATTACGTTGTCTATTTAGGATAATTTCGATTAAAATTCTTCAATTCAATCGATATCTTAAGCAGCGTAATTTTGAAGTATTAAATTTTATTTAAATTAAATGTTTGAAATGAATAAAAACATCTAAACACGAGGAAAGTATTTTTTTACGTTTCAAACTTTGATCTGTTTGATTTTTTTTTTATTCTTGACCATTGAAGATTTAAGCAGTTTAAAATATAATATTATTATCCAAATCTAATCATAAGGAAATCTTTTCATGAGAATAAAACTGATGCGTCAAATTATAGTAAAAGTTACATATTTGTATTAAGTCACAGTAATTATTATAATCATAACTGAAATTTCGAGTAGCAAAATAAACATATTATCTTTTTTAAATGCATCGGCTATGCACGCTTTAAATTTGTTTCTGATCATTAATCAACATTGAACAGAACACGTTACACGAAAACTAGACAGACAGTATAAACGCAACTGCGATAGCGTTAACAAAACATGGACAACAAAGAGAGAGAGAAGTGTTATCTTTAGCGTCTTGTTTGTGTGGTCAAAAGTTTCTTTTAAAATGTTTAACACATTGTATAATATATTAGCTTTAAAGAAAAGTACATTATAAATACTTTGTATAATATAGGAAATGTGTATATATCTCGTAATAATATGGGTTGAGAGATGCGACACGCACTTTACCAGATACTTGCATAATTGATCATTACACAACTGACGTTTGGTTATTATTGTGATCATTCATCTGCTTTATGGTTTGGAGAAGTTGTTGAGGTAGGAATTAATTTGCGAGGTTCGGGTAACAGGACCAACATCAAATCCTACTTTTTTCGTACAGGCTGACATTTTGGACAGTACCATTTTCCTTTAGGGATTGAACTCAGGCCCATGCAGCCAATGTGGAACCATTCGATTGGACACTAATATAAAAATTACATTAAGCGTCTTCTTATTTGTTTTTTGAATAGAATATAATTATCTTTTGATAATTATGAGACTCACCTCGGGATTATCACAAGCAATCATTTCACCGTATGATACTTGATGGCATATACAATAGGTTGGTTCATTGGGGTCCACAGGCATGTCCAAAACGTCCCCAGCACTTCCACTTGACGCCGCTTGTTCAGCAGACATAACAATCTCGGATTTATGCTTTTTCCTGGCAGGACTAGCTGAAGCACCTTTGTTGTTTTTGTCTTCCGTTTCAATCTTCGACTTTTTAGATTCCTTCTCACGCTTCCGTCCCCCTTCAACAATTTGCAAAAGATGCACATAAACGTAACGCTCAACCAATTGCAAATAATTTATACGTGTTATATTGCAAACTAGCTTACTTTTGTTAGCTGCAGGTGGAGCTGGGTCGGGCTGAACTGGTGAGGATGAGTTGCCTGAGCCATTTTTAATTTCGGATTCAAACCGAGCGAGATCAGAGTCTAATCGTCTTATGTGCTTATCAACTAATTCGTATGTTTGAATTGCCAATTGTACTTTGTCATCCCCATACTCCTTTGCTTTATTGAATAATTTCTGTGCAAAAGATAAATATACACAAAAATTGGGCTCATGATGCACGACGGCATAAATACACTTGTTTTTTGTCAAGCTATTTCAGTGCAATATACTTACATGAATTTTTGCTACATGTTCCTTTCTTTTCTCTTGAGTCGCTTCCCCCGCAATAACAAGAAACTCTCCCCCAAGCCTGTCAATTTCTTGCATAATAGTTTGAGCTCGTCCATCTAGATCCCTCATTAATTTGAAATTACGTTGTAATTCCACGGGTAAGCTCTCCAAACCTTGAACACAATTTACTCAATTAGTTGGAAACTTCACTTTTCTTTATCTTAAAAAACAACCATTTTAGCAAATATTGAGTACTTACTCTCCAGGTAGTGTTCTAAATAAATAGCTGTCGTCATTTTTCATTAAATATTACTTTGTAAGCACACTCTGTATAACAATCATTTAGTATTTTTGCACGCCAAATCGCGGGTTGGGTGCGTATTTTTTTGCAAATGACTCTTTTTGAACACGAGTCGCTTTTTTGTACTTTAATTATTTTTTATGTAAGGAAATTTGAATAAATAAATATCGCATACACTAATGAACTGTCCCATTTCTTGTCTATTTCAAGCAAATCTTCAAAAGATAAATAATCTCTCACATTTTCAAAAAATAAAAAGGGATTTCCCCTAAATAATACTTTCACGATTTATATAGGTAATCATACAAGCGGGATTCGATTGAGATTCACCTTGAGCTTTCAGCATTAAGGTAAAATTGCTTACAGAGAATGTACGGAAGCAGATTTTTTCTTATTTTTTGATGTAACTTGCTATTATTGTTTCATTTTTTGTATATTTTTCATACAAAATGTGTATTCAATGTTTACATTGCAAAGGACAGAATACACGATCTATTTATCAGGTTAACGAAAAAAAGTTTTATACAAGTATAGTACACGCGCTTGTCTGTAATGCTGCATATCTGACTTGACTGACTCAAATTCACGTTCACTTCTTCATATTATCATCTCATACATACTTTTTATCAATGTAAATGTAGTGTAATGGCTATATGTTGTATGTGGGTATAAATTTTAAGCTTAAAGGAGTACAGAAAAATTACAGATATATTACAGAGAGAGAAGCTACCGTATTTTTGTGATGTGATGTGTTGTTGTAAGACGTAGTAGACTAGTCTAGTCATTCAACATTGTACTTTTAACAATCGTATCATAATATCATTTGTACATTTTATATACTTTGTTGTACCGTTATAAGATGATGGCAAAGTGGAGGGCCTTTGCTTTGCTGCTTCTATCACTGAGTATTTGAGACTGTCAGTGTCAGTACTTTTCACATTTTCTTGTAAAACCACACGTAAACCTGTGTATTTGGACAATGATCATCATCATGAGCAACAATAATACTTAGTAATCTAGTTGCACCATATGATTCACAAGAGTAGAAAAGAGCACAAAAAACCAGCAACATTTGCTAGTGAAATATGTAGGGAAGTGTATGGAATGGATTGAAAACATGATGTTTTATAAATCTGTAAACTGTAAGTAACTTTCTCAGAGATAACCAACACCAACCATGGCCCTCCCTGTATACGTGTTACAGAACATGACTGTGAGGTCCAAGGTGAATTTCTCTAAATAAAAAGTTGTACATTGAAAATTGTACAATAATATTGCAAGTGAAACATTGTCTTGCTTGACGTATAAAAATCATATTTACTTTTACATTCCACTCCACTAGATTCTATGTTTGAATAAATACTGAAATACCTATGCTGTACTTGTACTAATTTAAATTTTTTTTTATTATTGGAAGATATGCAACGACAGATCAATGTATAAGACGAAGACGACAAGCTCTATTCAACTCAATAGGAAATTTTTCGTAGCAAGTACAAAAACTACAATACAATGTTAAATGACGCGATCACATATTGAGTCAAGTTTATACAAACTTTATTGTTCATTTTGTTCCTATTTCCAAGAGATTGGGATTTGGTTATTGGGCAAGTCCTAAAAAATATGATGAGAAGAATAACTACATGTACATGTTTGATGAATAAATGAACAAATTAATTTTTAATGGAAAACTATTATGAAATGAGAATTTAGATGAATATAGATACAGACATAATTATCCTAAAATTTCATATCATTTGGGTTGGGTTAAAAGCATAGGATTACACTCATTAGATTTTAATCACTTCTTCACATCAGTTTTCAGGCTAGTCGAGATTACAGACAAATGCTACTCTAAAGCATAGCTTTTTTGTTTACCTCATTAAAAGTTAAGTACTACATGACTACAAAACATACTAGGAAGAAGTGTGTGGAATTTTTTTATAGTCTCAGACAACCCCTTGAACAAATGCTTGCGCACTACTGTGTTATCACATGATGATGACGATGACATACCACCTGTTAAATACATTAGCTTAGTGGGTAGGTGCTGGCTCTTTCATTTTTAATTTGGTTTTTGTGTGTGTGCGTTTTTGCAAAAAGGGAGAGAGTGACTGAGAGAGAGAGAGAGAGAGAGTAAAAATTGCCCTGATGGTGAAAATACTTGAAAAGTCATCCCTGGCTTTTCTCCACTTGTACTCCCTGTGTGACTATGTGCCGAGGTGACGGAAAGGAAGTGTAAAAAGATGCGAATGTGACTTATTGGTACGCACACAAGAGAGTGTATAGAAATGGATTTTGTAAATGAATGTATTGCGTGTAGGATGATGATGTGATATGCCATTATTAACGTAAGACGAAAGGAACTATAAAAGAGATAGGTTTCCACATTTCGTGTTTCCTTCTCCAGGATTCCAATTCACTCCCTTTTTTACTAAGTCTAGTAAGTCCAGTCAGTCCACCTCCTAAAGACTTAATTTGAAAATTTCATTTGACAGTTTGTACTTATCAGTGGGTGTTGAGTTTTGTAATTAAATTTGGTTTGTGTGTGTGAAAGTTGTCACTTGTTTGTGAAAAGTAAATCTACTCTTCCATTTCCATCCTTTCTTTTGTACTATTTTGCTGTGAAGTTGTTGGGAGTGACACATTCCATTACAGTGTTTAGTAGTTTAATTGGCAGATGTTTTTAATTGCTTGTGTAGTATTTTTTTTTAAATAATTGACTGTACAAGTTATTGTTGGGAGACTTTACGCAGTTTTCCATCTGGTGAAGGATAATTTTTGTAAAAGATACTCTGTTTAAGTACTTGCCTAAACGTAAGTGAGATACTAAAAGTACTAACAAATTCAACAGTTGAGGGTAATTTTTAATTTTTTCATGTGCAAAATATATTTCTTTGTTTTTACAGGACCTTTTCTTGTCATTTTCGTAGTGTGAAAAGAAAGACGAAGACTGCACTAGTCATCATCATACCTGTTTGGGTTTTGGTTGCACACTGCACATAATTTTTGTAAAAATATCAAGATGGTGAAGTTATTCGCGTTGAGTGTGATCCGAAGACCTGTGGATTCTCCCCCGGAAGGTCGGTGTGTTCTCTTGAAAGGATCTTATGACTTGCAGTCCTTTGGATTCTTTCAAAGAGCCTCTGTGAAAGAATTTATGACGTTCTCTTCGCAAACTATTGTGGAGAGAACAGGTCCAGCCACAAGGCAGTCAGTAAAGGAACAAGGTATTAGAATATAAACTATAAAATATTGACACTGATATGTCTAAAGATATTTTAATACTTGAATAATTTTTGGTTGCAGAATTCTTCTGTCACGTGTACGTTAGGCCTGATGGACTTTCAACTGTACTAGTCTCTGACGTAGATTACCCTAGTAGAGTCGCTCATACTTTAATGACAAAGGTGTTGGATGATTTCTCAGTTAAACATGGAGATTGGAAATCTGTGGGGGCAGAACAACTAGACTCCAGAGGTAAATCATTTTCAAATTTTCCCATTTTTATACTACATATTTTTAATTTATATAGCATATTTTATGCAAAACAATTTTAAATCTTGACAGATTTGGATCAGATTCTGGCACGATATCAAAACCCTCGGGAAGCAGATGCGTTAACTAAAATTCAGGCAGAGCTTGATGAAACCAAGATAATTATGGTAAGCTGTTTGCTGCAATTTCGTAAAAATAAAATGCTTATTCTTATAAATGTAACATAATGACAAAATATATTTTCTTTTCAGCACAACACAATCGAAGCCGTCTTGGAGCGAGGGGAAAAGCTTGATGATCTTGTAGCCAAGTCCGACAATCTATCTGCGCAGTCCAAAA
Source organism: Entomobrya cf. arborea Gr-Col-00668 (assembly GCA_034699025.1). Lineage (NCBI taxonomy): Eukaryota > Metazoa > Arthropoda > Collembola > Entomobryomorpha > Entomobryidae > Entomobrya > Entomobrya cf. arborea Gr-Col-00668. The sequence continues at coordinate 20,100 of JAQIWN010001025.1, forward strand.
TGTTCTATAAAACTGCAAAGAAAACCAACTCTTGCTGTAATTTTTAAAGTTAGGGTATGTACACTGAGAAATAAGAATAAAGAATGCACAAAGTGCAGCGGCTAGCAGTGCAGTATAAAACAACAGATCAACATATTATTAAAACATATTAAATTATTCGCTTAACAAAAAGGGCCGTATTAGCCAAATCTGAGATATTATGAAAAGGTTATCAATATAATATATTTTGATAAGTTACGTCTTGTGGTGTTTTTAAAAAGTTTATATGTATGTATATATTATCGTACTATAATATAATGAATAGTCGAAGAATATGGCGTACTAATAGCAAATATATTGACTTATAATTAGGGCAAATCTATCGAGTGCAGTCGCAGTCTGAATGTGTAAATTTAAGAAGCTTAAAAGTTTTATATGTGTGAAAATTTGAACAATTTTCATCAGTAGTCAGTACCAATTTGTAGGAGTTGGGAATATCTCAATGAAAGTCGGGCTAATATGAAATACGAGTCTAATGATTGATGATAAGTACATAATTTGTAAATTTTCTGATGTGACATTTATAAATGTAAAATATGCGTTTCAGTTTTTTAAGAAATACTAAAATCTTTGATTGTGAATTAACTATGTGAATTGAACTAATTATGCTGTAGAAAAAGGAGCTATTTTAAAAGTCCAAAATGGTACGTATGGTTAAATAGTTATTTTTTGAATTTTCCGATTTCAAGTAAACTATAATGTTTTCGAGTTTATTTTATAAGTAAATATAAAACGTTGGAAAGATCTTATCGTTAGTATTAGGTAACTAGTTTATAAGTAAGCTGGACATAATGTTCTTATGCGGATAAATTATCCTAATTATTTGTGAACCTGTTATCTAAACGTTATAAATATGAATATATTTACATTATAAAATGGAACAATCGTGATTTGTGATAATCACAGAGAGAACCAGTCCAAGTCATGTATTTCCTGTGTCTGCTTTATATTCCTAATATAATACATATACTATTATTGGTACTAATGTCTATTAAATCGTCCGAATTCTAGATTCCAGGTAGGTAGGTGAGGTAGTTCAATGTAAATATTGTATTCCCGATTTTTACTGCTACTACAGTTTAAGTGAAAGCATGCAATTTATGTGAGACTTGTAAAATGCAAGGTGAAACTGCTGGCATTTGTAGTATTGCTATTTACAATGCGTGTGGCAATTCCATTTTACACAATTTATTTTTTCAATCCACTAGATTATATTCAATATTATTGAAAGAATGTAATTTAGCAAAAATATTCAAAAGCAAATATTATGTCCTTTTTTATTTTACTCCCTTTAAGCCATAATATTATTATTATGTAGTAGTCCTTATCTATTCAAAATAGTTACATGTACTGTTGTAACCTGATGGAAAATTGATTTTAATGTATTAACGATAGCGTGCATTTCATTGTATAAGTTTAAAGAGTTTCCCATTGTATCATGTCATGTGGTTTTACTGAATTTTTTCAAGAAGCCAAATGGAAATATTTTAACTATTTGATGTAAAAAAGTAAAATAAAGGTAAAAAGAGGCGATTTTACAAAATATAATTTAAACAGCATTGATTCAATCATTAAATCATAATACTGGTAAATCAAGGAAATCATACGCTGCTGTCTGTACGATGCAAAATTTCTTTGAAAAAAATCATAGAAATTCAAAGGATTCCAGTACTACTTAAAACTTATTGGTAAAAAGACTACACACTACACATTGTGCAGTACACAAACACAATGCTTTTGTGGTGATGGTGCATCTTGCTTGTGCTGTGATTGTAAATTGACACAATGTACGCGGGTTTGTGTTTTGCTAGTACTTGAGTTTGGAAGAAAAATATAAACAAAAAAAAAGCATCTGCTTTCGCTTCATACAGGTGACTTTTGGTGCATTAATTAAGTGATTAATTGATTATAACGTAACGTGATGTACTTCTTCCAGCTCTTTTGATTTCACCTCCTCCGATTATGCTATTACTTTCTTAAAACGACAAGCTGTTTCGTAATTTAAAGCATAGAACAAGCAAATGTACGAGTAAAACGGAAAAAGGTTGTTTCTAGTTTGAAAATAAAATGCCAAACAATCAGACTCAATACCAATTAGCACCAGTTTCGGTGTCCACTGCACAAGAACATGTAGTAACTTCAAATCAGTCCGCAATGTTTACTGATCAGTTTCAAACTCAGTACACAATTGCTGAGCCCTTAGAAGGGGTGGTAACGGTAAGTGGTGGACAAAGTCAAATCCAACCGACTCATCATCATGTAACGCCGCAAAGTCAGCATACAAGTAATGAAATTTACACTATCAGACAAACTCCAGCGGTTACAGTTGAGGCTATTAACTTGGAACAGTGTTGTGTGTGTTCTACATTTTTCGACACCTTCTCTCGCTCAATTCCTCAACCAGATTTGAATCGGATGATTAGTAAAGTTATGGATGTTATTCCAGATGTAACATTTTTCAGGGAGTATTTGTCTGTATGTTCTAATTGTACTAACTTGTTACGCAAGTTTGATAGACTGCGGGTAGAGCTTGAGTTTGTAAAAACACAGATAGTAACTTATGTAGTTGAGAGCCTGACACAGGTCAGAGTTGATGGGGGAAGCCAGTTGGATGGGTTAAAGGACCAAATATTAGACCGTAATTAATTAAAATGTCTTTAATTCTGTATATTGAATGATTAGATTTAGTAGTCTGATAGTTAAGTAAATTAAGATCTTGTTTTTAGGGTGGACGGGTGGATTGGGATCTCGTGAGAAAAAGAAAGGAAAAGAAGGTTACGCGGCTACGGGGACCACTGATCTATCATGGGCAGCCCACAACAATATCATGAAAAGCAGTACAGTAGTGACTCCAGTGACGAGCAGTTGGAAAGTTGGACCAGGAACAATGGTGGAACAACCGCAGCCGCCCCCGTCACCTACGACGATAATTGAGTTTGAACATGAAGGTGATCATGACGGTGACGATTTTCTGCATGCATCCGACGGTGAGAATTCTACTTCCGTCCATGAAATTGCTGATGAGACGATAAACGAAGGTAAAATTTTCGCTACCCCTGTCCCTGGGCAGCGAGAAAAACCTTTAAAACGAAAGCGGAAACGTAAAAGTGAAAAGCAAGTTAAAAAGAAACGAGATGGAGATGAGGTGGAGCCTCATATTTGTGATAAATGTGGAAGGATATTTGACAGAGGAGTAAGTACTGCTGTCAGATTATAACTATTTTTAAGGTGCTTATCAATGGTTAGATTCATATTTATGTTCATTTTTTATAAATGTAGACATCACTGAAACATCACACGCAAGCGTGCATCTCTGATGACCTCGGTATGCAAAAAACTTGCAGTGTTTGTTTAGAAGAACAACGCGAACCTTCCCTTTTCAGCACATGGGAAGAGTACAAAGTTCATGTGGATACATTTCATCCACTAGTCAAACTAGATATATGTAGTTTCTGCAGGATGAGGTAAATGTTCTATGCTTTTTATGAATAAAATGCAAGCATTTTTTTTTTGCAAATTTTTACATTTTATTTTTTATACCTTTGCAGATTTCTACCACACGGATTAAAAAATCATGTATGCGCCGCGCATCCATATGGCGCACAGGTTGCGAAAGATCCTATTTTTAAGTGTGATCGCTGTGATAAAGCTTATAACACTCGTAATAACCTTGTAGATCATGTGAGGCGAACTCATAAAGGTACTTCAAGTATTCATTGTTCGTCTGAATTTATAGTATTTTCATTTTCTATAACTTATGTATTATTA
>JAQIWN010001026.1:0-23904 GCA_034699025.1 Entomobrya cf. arborea Gr-Col-00668
TTTGGAAGCCATAAATAGAAGGGAAAAGTCTATAAAATGGAAGATGCTCCTTCAAAAATTCTAGTAATGAAGATACATCCAGTACTATTTGCTTTCACTGTTATTACATGCATATTATAGCAAGAATCTTTCTTTAAATTCAAATTATCCATCATAATTATAGTTTGAATAGAAAAAATAATTTGGCTGCAGAAAATCTCAGCGATTGTTATCAAATTGAAAATTGAACTATGATACATTTCACTGGAAGAAGAACATGTTTTCATACAACATCTATATCCAATTTTTAGATAGATGATCATGCAACGAGTCAATAATCCAACCACGCAAGCAAATGTGAATTTTTGTCAATATGTAATCATCAGTCGGGTGTACATGATACTTTCTTAGTAGCACTCCTCGTCTTCCATCTTGACGTTGAATAAACTTTCCTTCTCGCAAGACTGAACCTTATTTGAAAATTCTAAAGAATGTCGAGAAAAAAATCTAAATTGTAAGTATCCTTCACAATATACTCTTGATATTATGTTTCTCGCGCTAATATACATAAAAACACACAATATTTTTGTATATACCCTACGGATTTTCTCCAACTACTAAAAACCCACCTCGACTCACTGACTACCTTTTTTCTTCTACCAGCCACCACCATCATGATCAGAACCACCACAAGTTTCATTATACAAGGGATCAACAAGAAGACATCTAATGCTGCTCCCTTTTAATAAGTACTACTATTCCTACCTGCTACCTGACTCTAAAACCTGTCATATGTCCTCTTTACCATCATCCTTGTCGACTTCTTTTACGTCTTCTCTTTTTCTGAAATAGACAATTCAGGAAAAGAAGAAGCAAGAAAAAAATGTCGAAGTAGGAGTGCTACTTGCTTCACTACTTGTGTAATCATACCCAAAAACATATACACACAGCAAGTACATTGATATATATATAGCAAGTTAGAAACATATATACTCAAAAAAGTAGTACATAATACAGGGAAAGACACACACACATACTTGTCGACACAAGTATCACTTGTCTTCCACTCGTCTGAGTAGACTCCATGCTGTGAGTGAAAGATGTGGAAAGGAGAGACTTTATTAAAATCGATTGATACCATCATCATCAACATCGTCATCTTCGTCTTCTTCTTTACTTTTTTTCAAGGCAGAACATCGTATACCTAGTCCCCAGTTCTTTTTTTCCTTTTATGTAAAAGAATCCACTTTCTTTTCTAATAACCAATGTAAGTATATATACTTCCCAAAATATATCTACATAAAAATGTGTACCATGTCAATATACTCTATACAAAGATACAAAAAATTATTTAGATCAGGCCTTTTACTTTTTCCACTTCAAAGAACACGATGATGCATGCTTGCATGCATATACTCACATATATTAAAAAATATGAACAAATACAAGTAAGACGACAAGAGAAATGAAGAAAAAACTTTTCTCTTTTTATGGAAAAAAGAACTAAGCTGCTTATACACTACCTGTGTGTATGTTTCCGTATATTATAGTCAAGTGGCAGGTTTCACTCTGGTTAGCTGTTATTGATGGTGTTGTTCCTTAGTTGTATGAGACTTGCTTATGCAAAGTTTTTAAATATATTTTCCAATAATAATATATCACAGCAATCCTTTCACTTTGTTAAACTTCATTCCATTCCCTGTTTCCTTTCATCATATCAACAGCGTCATCCTCATCGTCGTGAATGATCGCATTATACAAGTAACTTCTGAGAACCGAGATGAGCAATAAAGAAATATGAGAATGATATGCCAAACCTAAAAGTATAGTAGCATGAATAGACTTATTATTATTTTTTCTCGAAAGTAGATACACAACGGTGGATTTTTTATGTATAGCACATTCATTCAATATAAAAACTGTAACTTTTTAAATATTATAAGAATCTATATAAAGTAGTAATAATAATGATATGTGTTTCAATGTACGTCTAGTGACATCCCAAGTATTTATAAATGAATTACATATTCAAAAGAACAGGAAACTTTTTTTCATGTTAACAGACTAATCAAAAGTGAGTAGCAACAAAACGTTGAACGTAATCTGCTTCCATCATCATCATCCCCAGCCCACACAACAACAAAATTATACTGGATTTTTCCCCATTCGTGATTGAAGCTCACCACCACCATCATTGATATTATACTTATATTTATATGCGCAGTAATAAAGAAAATTAATAATTTCGCAAATTTTATATGACTTTTTCTGTTTTTATGCGAATGAAATGAAAGATGATAATAATGTCAACATTTTTTTGTGGAAGAGAAGAGGTACCCGAGAAAGCGGCAGTCTTCAAGTTAAAGTATTTCTATACAATACATAGCTATACAACGCTGAAACACCATATTAGTGCCATGCTACATTGCCTTTGCTCTTCATCTGTACTCAAATCAATGCTTATTTAAAACCCAGTCAAGTGGAACACATATTACATCTCAATCGGTTACGGTTATTCTGTAGGGAAAAATCCTAGTTATGAAGAGTGGCGTGACGCGCAGAACACCTCATGGATAAAAATGTGTATAAAAAAGGTAAGCACATATATTCACAACCTATCACAGTAATGATATCATAATCATCCTTCTTTCACTCTTTCTTATACACCAATCCATGAAATGAAATCACAGCATATAAGCATAACGTGGGTATATTTAAGTATATTCCTATAAACATCATAGCAGAGTATAATGCACTGAATCTCTTTTCAAAATGGAATTCGACTTTTTATAATATAAAAATTGTGAGAGAGTGTACACATTATTATACCCTGTCTACATTATTATTGCTGCTTAATAAAGAAAAGTGAAAGCTTGCTTCAGGCACATCCATGTCGTTCCAAATAAAAATTGTACTACACGACGATCGACGAAGGGAGCGATGAAGAAAAAAAAATGAGAAATACCTAACAACAGGGAAAAAAGAAGGGAAAAAGTTGAAAAATTGACTGGCTGGGTTCAATCCATTTCCTGGTTGTGTGGTTATATTATTACATCATTACACGGAAATTTCAAAGTGATAGGAGTAGAGAGAGAGTGAAGCTTACATAAAAGCTGTATAAGCACCACAACAAGAATCATCATCACCATCATCATCAAGCAACCTTATCAGATGTCACAAGGGAAGGAAGAAGAGGAGACAGGAAAAAAGTAAAAGCGTGAACAAAACTTCTCTACTCTTTTTTACTTTTTTTAATGTTTTCATGCATATCAGAGTGGAGAATGACGAGAACGACGACGACGACACATGTTGTATATACAGCTAAAGCACAGTGATCATTATAAGACTTGACTACATACGCATAGTTTCTTTTCACTTTCCCTTTCTCCCTCTCCCTCAGCAAATATAAAAGATGAACGAGAGAACAGCCTTGGCATGACTTGCCTCTGGTACTAGATTATACATGAAATGCTTAACGAAGTAACTAACTAACTATACGAAACTTATCGCCATCATCACTCAAAGAGGAAATTTTATATGCATAATAATTTGTATTACTTTCTTCTTTACGTCATTTCATCGTTTGATTTTTATACACAAGTTTATAAACAATGAGGAAACTAGTTGTAAACCGTAGATATAAAGATAGCGAAACAAATAAAAAACATGTATTATAACCTTTATTCCAGTGGGATTGGGATATTTTCCTGTTTTTTTACGTTTATACGTTATACGTTTCGAATAGATTTTGGTGAAAGTAGGCCAAGTTTCGAACTAAATTTTTAAAATGAACGATAAAATTGGTTTCCAATTTGACCTTCGGATATACGGCTATCAGAAGATTCTCATAAACAACATTTTCGCTACAGAATACATGCATGTAGTACAAAATAGGTTTGGTTATATGGCATTAATATGATTTTAGACTCATTCAAGTATTCTCCGCCTCCTTTATGTGGTACAAAATTAGTGAATTTCGATTTATCTACAGTATAGTAACAAAAAGGCTTCTTCAAAGACTCTGGCAAACAGGAAATTCATTCTATAATCATTTTTATGCATCTAAAAATAATTTTCACGAGGTAAATGCATATTATATATAACATATACACACGTACGTATATATTATATCGTGCAGGGACAATTACAAGAAAAGCGAGAGTGTGAGATAATTTGCTGCTTGTCACTTGTCCTCTCCATGTTACATAATGGGTCCCAATAGATGATGGCAACTGGCAACCCTTTTTTCACAAACTTTTTTTAAAGCAACAGTCACACGCATGCATAGCATACTAGCATTTATGTGTATGGATAATAGATAAACCCTACTGCTGATAATCGCCGGGCACAGGCATTTCATAACAATGCCATTATAACCAACTAAAACACATTTGTAGCCGACAGCAAGCAAAACGAGTGTTCAACGATTACTTGTCTTACTACGGCCACCGTCGTCGATTAAATTGCCTTAAATGCAGTTCAATATTACATGGTGGCAATAGCAATCATCGTACAATCATTATTTTTTTCGTACAAAAAGCTAGAAAGTATAAAATAAAGCTTTAGGAAAAAATGATGGGGCAGCTTACTTATATGTATGTATGTTTTACAGTTAGCACATCATTGCGCACGATAAATTGTGTGTGGTGGAAAATCCAGCGGAAAAAATGAAGTACAAGAAAGAAAGAGAGAGGATTTAATGGGGATGCAAATTGATTTTGAAAGAAATCAGTGTGGATCGTTGGGGGTGCTTTAATGAAAATTGGTTATTTGGCTCCTGTCAGAAATGTCGGTTGCCATTTCCCTTCACTCTAATCTGGTACAAATAAGCAGCGAGCTGACAGTAATTTTATGCTTAAAAACTTATTTCTTCTACACATTACTTGAATGAGTGCAGACTTTTTTTTCCTTCACAAGTTTTTTGTCGTCTACTCAACTCACCAGAAAAAAATAGATGCTGATCAAAAGCGTGCGGAAAGAATACTTTGGACACGAACAGTCTTTAATAGTTTTTTTCCTCGAGTAGATCTTTTTTTAATACAAAAATGAACTTGTTAGCTATTTTTATGGATTTTAATGTGTCTTTTCACTAATATGCATGCTTTCTATAGAAAAAAATAAGAATAAAGTTTTTATATCTAATAAAAATCGTAAAATTTTATAAAGCCATCTCGCTCTCCTTCACGTTCTTGTTTTAAATGAACCAAGTTTTTTTTCCTGGAGAGAGAAGTGCGAAGGAAAAAAATGGAAAATAATGAGGAAGAGCAAGTATTCATGCAGGTCCCATGTAGTAGTGTAAGCTTCTTATAAATATGCATGTGAATACGACCGAAACGAGGTATATTTATATTCAAGATGATGACAAAAAATTACTAGTGAAAGGTAGCAGTACAAAAACTGCGGATGCGGACCAAGGAAAAAAGTGAGGCTGGAAGAGGGAGCGAGTCGAATCGAGTGTGGGTTCTTTCCAAGCTACAGAGACTCGACTAGGCTTTCCACATCCTCAACCGTGTATATTAAAGCATAGTTGTAGCGGCAGTAATCTAATTGCTTTCTATTAGTTCGTAAGCTTGTTTGTACTACTTATACTAATGCCAGAATGAGAGCTTTCCTGAAAAAAAACTGCTTGTCAAGATATTATGCATAGTTAGTATACACACAGATATTCTTGTATAAAATCACCTTATTATAGCGCGTAAAACAATGAAAAATATGTACCTATGCCATGCAGATAATAAAAAGAGGTATAAATATAACAGATATATAGGTACAAGCGAGAAGCTTGGAAATTGCAGACAAATTCAAATTTACATCCATTTGATCCTCATAAAACATGCTTCGATGAGCACAAAAACTAGCAAGAACTAAACTCGGCATATAAAAGTGTACATGGCTGTTATAATAATCACTTGTGCATATGCAGGCGCTTTTCTTCATTGTGAAATTCATTATGATTCTGTGATGTACATGGTTGCTGTGCTGCTTGCACTTCCAGAAGAGTTGTAGCTCCCCTTTTCTCTTTGCCCATTTACATGACTTTTTTTCAAGCTTTGTGGGGTGCATTCATTTTGTGTATATTATGATGGTATCATCACACTCTCTTTATACGACATGCATATGTAGGTTGCTTATTATGCGTGTATCTTTATAAATCTGATTTTACAAACGTGTTGTAGTAGTAGTGGTACGTAAAACGGGAAATGATTCATAGAAGCAACGCGACGATTGGAGTAAGTGGAGTCGTTTGTTGAAAAAGAGAAGCAGCAAGAGGCTTTCTCTCACTGTGTCGTCCGCGCGAGCACAGAGGATCGTTATAATGATCAAATTAATGTAATATAATATTCCAATTCTAATAATTCTAATTCCAACCCGTCGACTTTCACACAGTTATTAATAAATAAAAGGCACACGCTCCAGAAGTCCTCATTACCACGTTGAGCGCCTGGTTTGTCAGTAGGCATTGAGCCAAACCAAAATTTCGGGATGGTGGTAGAGTGGTGATGATGGCGTGAAGAATAAGAAATGTTAGAACACAACAGAAAATTATTCGTTAAGCTATCTCTTCAACGGCTCAAAACCACAATAACGAGAATGAAGATGGATACTGCTACCAAGAAGAACGTGCCCCTTCTGCTCTTTATTTGGAATTCTTTTGGTAATTCTCAAAAACTAGTTACAGCTAACTTGTTACCCTTACGAAAAGGAGTAAACTCAAACTAATGAGAGCGTGGTAGTATATCCAGCATATGTGTATATACAGAATACTCTCACAGGTAATTACAACGAGAAGAATGTTTTAAAGCGTAACAAAAACCGTGACACATTTATATCGTAATTAAAAATCACCTTGTAAAAATACAAGCATATCAACTAGCACTTAACGATGCATCATTAATGACCCACCTTTCATGTGATGGAAAGGAGTGCCAAACTCTCATTGAGCAATAAATGATAACTATTAGAACATAATAATAAATCATACATCATCACATCAATCTTGGATCATCCAACTACCTACTTTCAACTCGATATTCTCATGTCTTGCCTATGCCATGCCTCTGCATTATGGTCAAATTAAAACAGCTAACTAGTCTACCCATTTGTTTGCACGCAAGGAAACTCTATATCCGCTAATCTCCTGTCTTTGGCTGCTTTGACGTTCTATATTTCTGCACATCCCAACCTTTTTGTGTATTCAGCAGTTTCCTCTTCAACTTTTCCCAATCCAGTGCTTACAAAGTCCCTAGTCAATCTAAATGCTGTTGTAAAAATATATATCTATGTATTCCGCAAAAATCATATTGTATCACCACTATATAAGACCTGTAATTTCTTCTCTGTAATAAAACATCCGAATAAAATGCAAAACATGCTTTATATACTAAGCATTTACCTTGTTAACAATGAATTTGTACATACAACGTTACAGAAATATAAGTTCACTTGACTGTAGTCATATAGTAGCCATTCCAGTAAAGGGAATTTCTCGGTGTTCGCTTTGTCACGGTTTTTGTCATTTATATTTTTATTCTGTTTGTCAACCTAGTAGTTTGGCGCACATGAGAAATCCTCTACTACTGCAAAGCAATGTAACTGCCCATTTATTTACAACAACTATATAATAAAAATAACCTAAAGATCTCTAGGAAGCTACTTCATGGTATGTGTAATAAAAACAAGTTTTCTTTGTTGTGTACTGTTATTATTCCATCAAAACAACAACATCAACATCAAACCTTGCACGGATATATATAACTGTATTCATGGGTAGATGGCTGAGCCATGACATACCTACACAGTTGAATAAAAAGTGTAGTGTTTCACTCTTTCATTTTGTATAGCTGTGAAATGTGGATTTTCCTATTACACTTTTTATATTATTTTCTGGTTTTAATGTCAGCACTGTTGTATTGTGCACGCATGTATATTCGTGTCTTTCTTTCCGTCTCTCTCTGCTGCCACCGCTCAGGTCTGGCTCTATCTTTCTCTTTCTGTCTACCTATTTTCTACTTGCTTTTATACCAACACATTTGAAGACAAAACAGAAATAATACAAGGAATATAATGGGAGAGCACAATGGGCCAACCTCATCCATACAAATCATAAGAGGGAATTGGGTTGTTTGCTGTGTGGCATATGATATTAAAGCCCTATGGGTCCCTAGGCCATGCCAGCCACCATCACCGCCATCAACCAACCAAATATATGTATAAAAGGCAATGATGACTCTGATGGTTATATATATTATCTTTTACTTTTATACCTATATGTATGCATGGACCAGGCTATTATTTACCATCACCACCACCACCACCACTATCACTGCTTCTACTACTGAAAAAAGAGAGTGAGAGAAATGAGGAAGTGTGAACCCTATGGCAAAAGACTTGCTCACTCGTCTTGCCTTACTTGTCAGTAAAATCATGCTCTATGCCTTTGCATGCTCCTACGAACTACGTTTTCCCTTTTCACAAAATCACAATATACAAAATCCATCCGGCATCCTGGAGAAGAAGAAGAATACACAACACTCGCTATTTATATGTATCCCTAATATCATCATCATTCTCCCTTTTTGCTTTCATTGTTTGTGCCTGTCCCACCAATCCTCCTTTTATATTTACTTTTTTCTCTCTCGCACTGGTTCACTCTCTCTCTCTCTCTCTCTCTTGCAACTTCCCTTTTTATTTGTATACACAACCAACTACCATTCATATAAAGCTGTTAGCACGACAGAAGACTCGTAACCTAATAATATGTAAATTTGGCTCATTACATGACACAACTCGAAATGGAAAAGTAGTTACGTATACTATACGGATGAATGGCACATCACATAACGCACAACAAATATCTATAAATAAAGGCTTTGGTGATAATAATAATAATGAGATGATGCCTAAATATAAAATGTATACACGGACAGATACGTAATTGTTATACCCTTTTTCAATGTTATACACTTATTTAATATTTGAGCATCGCACTCGCACCCGAGAAAAAAAATGCGAGAAGAAAGAGGTGGAAGAGGAGGTGAGTAGTGTAGTTTTCTGTTATATTATTGTTGTTGTGTGTGTATTCTTCTGTGTAGTTTTGTACTCTTTCGTGATGTGATGTGTATGCATGAAATAATAATCTATTCCAGTCAGGATCTCTTCCTGCCTTTTCCTCGTTTTTTACACAAAGAGTTTTTTGGTACGTCGAACAATAAGTTGTCGAGTAACAAGTAAACCCCAATTTTATCCCGTTCCAGGGGCGTACATTGTACAATCATATAGAAATCAGTAAAAATGATGCTACCAACAACTGACGATGAGAGACACGTACATAATTATAGCTACTCAATACGATATGGAAAAGAGATGAAAATGTTTTCATGCTGAATATTCTCTCATTTTCGTCCGTATCATGATCAAACCAGATAAAAACAATGATATTGGCCTCGCATTTTGGTGTATTAAATAAAGTACCTGTTTTAACCCTCCGTTCATGTCTTCATTGACATAGTCGTGAATCATTTCCTATAGTTTTCGTGAGGATCAACAATTACCTTTTGTACAACAGACTTCAGAAATAATCACCATAAAAATGAGTCAACGAAACGATGATGATGAGTAAGCATATAACCTTGAGAGTTGCTTTCTTGCTACTTGCATAAAGCGATTATATCCATAAATATCCATTTGTTCGATTGGAATTAAATGATACATATTTTAGGTAAATGTAAAGCTTGACAAACGACAGAACGTAGAAGTATAAACAGACTCTTGTTGTTAGAAAAGACTATCGTATATAGAGTCAGCAATAATACGTTGTTGGAAGAGTTGGAAGTGAACAAAATGAGTAATAGGATATTATTTGGCTTTAGAGAAGAGAAAGAAATAGTGCTGATGAGTGAGAGGGGAACATAGAGAAAAACGAGTTTTGCTGCTATTGCTAGTATAGCAGCGTCACAACAAGCATTCTCCTGCGGTTAGCAAATACCGGATTATTATTATTATTGAACAAACGGACCATAAACTCTCCTTAATTCTTCTTTATACACGGTTACACGCACCGCACTATACTCTTCACTTTAGTAATCGGGAATTCAAATGTAAATATTAACATGCCTACATAAGCATGGCAATCTTTCCAACTTTAGTTTAGACATATTAATCCAGGCCAGGCCGAAGGCAACATGAAGAAACAATGCGGAGACTGGGTGGAAGGTAAATAGTACAGATGCGTAACCATAATCAACTATACAACTTACATAAGTGTAGTGGTGGTAGGAAGGTAAGAAGAAGAGTCTAGACGGGTAATAATATATCTGTATCTTTGTTTGTTCTCATTACTTTCTTTTGTTATATCAGCTTGAACCAGGCTAGTTAGTGAGAATAGAGTTGATATGTTTGATAAGTTATCTCTCATTGTCGTATATGAACTTTAGAGGTCTTTGTGAAAACCAATTCTCGCTAAATTATGTACACATAATATTGGTAGAAATATCAATTAATAAAGAGTTTTGTACTTACAAATATGTTAATTTGGCAGTTTTATCATTTTTATGCATGAGTTTCAAAAGCTCATATCAAATCATTGTCATAAAATATGAAAAATAAGTTAACGATTTAAATGTGAAGAAAATATTTACTTTTGTCCTAACTTCTAACTGCTTTCCAAGTATACGAGAAGTTATTTGCAGCTATAATTAGTACTACTTTCGAAATTGAGTTTCAGTGAGTAAACTAACCAAAATACCACAATACAAGCTTCCTCAAATTGATTATCTCAAAGTGGAAAATCGCTTACATGGTGGGTCACCATGTCATACGCTCTTTACTGCATGAAATCTTTTTCTTTAAGCATGAAGAAAGAGATCAGGCTCCCATTGAGCAATGTTACTAGCTTTAAAAGCTTTATCACACAAGTAGGTATGTACGTGCATTCAGTAAACGCAACAAAAGACAATTTGTAGGCTTGAATGTATGAAAATTTTGAACTTTATCTCCCATGAAACTCATTAAACTGGACTTACAATAAAATTAGTTAAATCCTTCGTTGTACTGTACAAAAAAACAATACAAGCTGGTGTCACTGGTGGTGTGTTGAAAGAATTGTTTTTATATTTTTTATACTGTCAAGCGAGAGCATCTTTTTAAACCATTTTGGCTACAGAGTGGTGCACCGTGCCAACAGCTGCTTTCAAGTCAGCCTCAAAACTCTAGTAGACAGATAGGTATAAGCGGTATCATAATAGGCAAACTAAATAATCAAGAGCTGAAGAGAATAAAAGTGAAAGAGAGAGAGAAAAGAGTGAAAAGGAGAAAGCGACGACGTGACGGTGGTGGTAGATGTTATGCTAGTTGTTATGTTGTTTGTAGAACCATTGTAAATTGTGTGCAGTGTGCTCAAGAGATTCATCTAATGAAAGGAAAAGCACAAGAACAACCACATCAACGAGAATTACACAACAAACTAATTTCAGATACCATTGCCATTGGTTGTGGCTGTGTAGCAGCAGAAGTAGCAATACTGCTGCTGTTGCTTTTGCTAGTTTGCTTTTCCACTAACGAAATGTGGTGCGGCAATGGTGATGAAAATGGTTGTTGCAGAAAAAAAAGTATTAAAAGTAACTGTATGAAAACTTGTCCGTTTCTGACTACTGGAAAAGCTTCAGAGAAAACACTTCACTTTCCACACATGCCGATGCTACTGCAGCCGCTATTGCTGGAGATAATGATGACTACGATGGTGGTGGTATCGTGGTAGTGGTACCACTACAGAACTACAACTTGTGTTGTTATTTTTCTCTCATTGTAATTCACTGCGTATTTGCTATCAACTAACTTGCAACTAAACTCTCTTCACTTTGCCCAAACTAGAGCATCATAATGTCTAATGTCTATAATATATGTATTTCCTATTATTTTAGTTTGTGCAAGCTTTTAAAGATAAACAAAAGATAATGTATGTGAACTAAACACGTTTTAGTAAATCTCACAGTGTCTATACTTTTTTGGCAAATACTGCGGTCTAGTCGTTGCAGATAGATTTGTGCACTTTTTCTGTTTATGATCTTTTTACATAGAGCATTATGCTACCAACAACTGCGCTTATAATTTGGAACTAAATACATTTATGCAATACAATCTAAGTAATTATTTAATTAGTACTTTCTCCCATAAAACGTTGACCATGCGAACTAAATGGAATACTTTAAAATTATAAGTCTCTAATTATAATATAATGATGTTTACAAGATACATAATTACGATTAATTTGTAAGATTTGTAGCGTCAAAATAATTGATTGATTGAGGTATTTGTCAGATATTTAATATAGATACTTATGCATGTAGGTATATTTTTTTTTGCTTTTTGTAGCATACGTGGTATTATCCAACCTAATATCTGAAAATGGTAAACGACATTTTAAGGAGTGGTTGTGAATGAGTGGCAATAACTGGAAATTCTCCTTTAGAGCACTTGATAGGCTATTTCAACAGTGACTGACATGGCAAGCCCTTGTGCGATTCTTCAACTGAAACTATATCAGTATATAGTAGCAAGCGATATATATAGAGTCATGTTATATGGGATAATAAAGCTCGTCACACATCAGCACCAAGTGAAGTGGCTCGTTTCATCATCATAATCATCATCGTCATCATCAGCCATATTATTTTTGTGTACCGTTGAATTAGTGTCATGGTAAAAAGGAGAAAGTAGCAGAAGAGGAGGAGGAGAAGACGGAGGGAGGGAGTCAGAATAATAATGTTATACAGGAAACCGATTCAAGCTTTCAGCAGGACCTAAGAAATGTATAGTATATAATGTAATTTTGTATGAAAATTATAATAGTCTGATATTCAATTCAGGTTTGTTTTCTTATTACTGACAAATTCATACATGAGTAGATGCACACATGTCTTTTATACAACTTTATATTTCTTTCGGATATACTTAATATCAACAAACAACAAGAGGTTTCTAGTGAGAATATAGAAAAAAATAAAATTACACAAGAGAGTTTGGTTGGATACACATTATACCTACTTCTACTTACAGCTTACCACCATCGCTTCAGGCTTCCATCTATCCTCCTTTCCTCCACCACCACCACTACACATGGCAAAATAATATATAGAGTAAACATAAGACACACACACACACAAACCTAATGCAAATGTATTCTTGAAGAGACCGAAGAACGAAGAAAAGCCCTTAAGCTTTGAGTAAACTTAAAACTTCATTGTTGACCAAGGTACTTTGCTCACTCATATGGAATGATTCACCCTTTTCCCTTGTTGTAATTTCCCCTTGTCTTTCTTTATCGTTCTTTACTTAGTGAGGCGTGCGTGTAGGTATATAAAATTTGGGATATATGTATAAAATGAACAAAATGCTTTCATTTTGCAACACACAAAACAGGATAGATTCCTTTTCCGTGAGTGAACACTGAAAGATCTTCCTTTTCATGAGTGGCCCTATTTTATCCCAAATTCATCCATTCCTTGCCTGTTCTCTTTTCTTTATATGTTTAGCACATTTCATGCACGCATAAATATATATCAACTTTCTCCAGCTTAAGAAGAAAGATGAACGTATATTCATAGACAAAAGCATACGATATATGTGGCTGCTTGGATTGGATGTGTCTAGTCTAGAGTCTAGGCACAGTTGTCTTTCAGCCTGAAGTTGGAGATCGTGCTCCTTGCAACCTTTGTTATTTAGAATGAACTTATAAACTACAAAGGTGTAATCTTATACATTCATTTTGAGCATACCTTCATAGTTCAGTTTAGATACATTCATTTTACGAAGATTTCAGCATTTCTCTCTCTGTCAAACGAAAAGTCTCTTATGTTTTCGACTTATATTATTCTAAGAAAAGCATGTGCCCTTTCCTCCAAACTCATAACATTGTTTTGCACATTTTGGCAACAAATACGCTCCTAATATCAAAACTATCAATGTAATCAAGTTGTGGAATACTTTTGAGTGCACTCGTAAAAATCTTTTTTTTACTCTTTTACTTTATAAGAATGAATATATGATAAGAATGGATACAGACATCCTTTATATGCTTACATACAGAAAAGTGGATTCATTCTGTGAAATATGTACATGCCATTTTATATGGAAGACCGAACACTGAGCACAAAGCAAAAAAATCAAATCAGGTCGAAGAGTGGAATGGATTTCAATATAAATGACCAAATAAATAAGTCGTAAAAAGACATTTTCTGACTACTTTATATATTCATTTTTCAACCAATAAATTATATAAACATATTAAATACGGAATGCCCAAAAACATAGGAATATATAAACTGCAACAACACCACATCCCCTTTACGTGGTTACACGTTGTAGCAAACGTGATTTTGTTTTATTACCCGTACTACTTCATCCATTCTTGATGATTCAAAGGTAAACAAAATACACATAATAAGTAAATTTCTTAGAAGGAAAAACGAACATGGATGAGAGAACAATGTTGAATGTATTACTTAGGAAAAAAATACAATGAAAAGGAAATAACCGGGGCTCATCTTTTGAAAAGAAACAAGCCAATCTCGAACTTTTCTGTGGCTACTCAACCATGTAAAGCATACGTTCCATGAAATTTCGCCCTGTTTGTTTTGTTTATATTTATTCAAAAAAGTAAAACATATATATTATTCGGTTGGTGGATGAAGTGATGAGAATAGTCGCATTTTACTTCACGTCATCATACATTCATCTCTTGTAAAAGACCATTCACAATCTCAGAATAGCTTTCTCTTCTGGGAAATAAGAAGCCAAAACACAACAGCATGCCAAAATATCGTTCTCTTTGATGTATAAATCCATGCTTAACATTATATTTGAACAAAATTATTTTTTTGGGAACACAAAACTGGATAGAAAGTTGATCAGCAGAAATTACTTCGTGAATTCCTCTCTATTAAATACAAACCCACGCTGATTTCTGTTTATGGTTGTATAAATGATTACAAAACAACATTTAATTATGATTATCATTATCAAAAACAAGCTATTTTACGCTATACATTAAAAGTAAATATGTACAAACTCTACAAAAGTATGCTTTACCTCATTCTCTGAAAATGATTCTATTATCCATCATTACGATGAAAATAAGTGTGTATCCATTTCGCTAACACATGAAATTCATTTTAATAGCTAGAAGTGAAAATAGTATAAAATGGAAATGTACATTTGTAACAAAAGGGCATCATCAACTTTGTCAAGAGTACACAAAGAGCACACAGGAAAAGTGGAGAAAGGAAGAAGAGATAAGAGAGAGAGAAAGATATGGGATGATGATGTGAGAGGAAAAAAGAAAAAGAGAAAAAAGGAGACGAAGAGATTTCAACAAAATTAAGCTTATCATAACCTGCGTGAACAGATTTCTTCGGCTTATTTCGGAAGAAGGACAGAAAGAGAAATGATGCACGACACACGACGTCAACAAGACAGCCATCTTCTTTGTCGTTTGTATAAAATATAAGCACACTACTAGCTCGCATCATCAGTATATAAGTCTCCTCTACTGAGCTGCCACCACTGTTTTCTGGTTGGTTACAACTTACAACAACCGATGCTGTTGTAGAACACATTATGAATCCTCCACCACATATTATGCTAAGCATTTAGTTTCGTTCGTACTGTTCAAGAAACTGACGACACAGTCGACATCGACAAAGATGAGATGATGATGATGCAATGACAGGTCTCAACACACTTGTAATGATGATGTACACCATTTAAAAAGAACCCATAACTTTCTCTTTCGTCTGTGAAACCACAACATACGGCAAGCAAACAAACCGTTGGGGGTAATGAAACACAAATCATGAAACTGGTCTGCCATATAGTTTAGAGGGAAATTTGTGGCAAGGAATTTGCTGCGCTGTCAACTTGCATGTTACGCTCTTACACTTGAGCTTATTAAATAATGATGTATAAATGAATCACAATGCATATACGCAGTTTGTTCCCAATTATATTCATATATAAGAGCGTATGTATGTATAAATGACATTTTATGTCTTGATAAATGCTATTTTGTCAAAAAATTGAATGTAAACTTTATGTATGTATTTATATAATGCAATAACATATAATTTTAGGAACTCAAATTGCAAGTTAAAAGTTTCCATAAAACATGAGTACTACTGTAAAAGTCGCTGGTTTTTTTAGATGGATTTTTTGTAGTTTGAGTAATTTTTTTCCAAAAAAAAAAGTGTCGAACACACTGGCGTATAAAAAGGAACGTTCAATGGTTGATACTATACCTTTCTTCAAGTTTTACTTTAGTTTAGATTGCAAGCAACAGTAGTTCTCCGCTGTAGTACCGTTAAAGATAGTACAACAAAACATTTCATACATCAACAACATTACTCCACTTTTACATTAGAGTTTTTACGTACATAATAATAATAATATGTTTGGGTAGTTGACAATGAAAAAACTTTCAAAAGCCACTAGCATCATGTATGCATAACTTATATATACGCACACACACATTCAAAAATATGTAAGATATGAAAAAAGAAGTTCGTTAAGTTATTCAACAAAAGGACTTTCTCCACCAACCCGCCAACCAGTGCATGAATGGATGTACACATATGTAACCACGTTTGCACAAAGTGGTGTAGTAGTAGTGAGTTCACGCGATATAACTTTATATTATGCATATTCTTTTTGTGTGTTTTCATCAGCATATTATTGCTGTTGAACACACGGACACGGACTATTGTAGTAGCATACATACATATTATATAGAGACGTAAGTAGCAAAAAGTACTAAAAACTTTGTCATTCATCTTTGTACTTGTTCCTTCCTTTCAGAGCCGCGTCTCCACAGGGAAGATGACGAAGAAGAGGCTCAAGAAACATTATTACATTATATATTACCTCACGTCACAGCCTAACAAGCTAACTCGTGGTCTCCTCTGGCCCGACGCTTTGCTTTCCCTTTTTCCTTTCACCACTGCTACCACTACTATCATCATCACCATCACCAACAACAATTCTCACAACACAAGAAAAGATATTATTATGCATGCTATGTGTGTCAGTATATTTTCTCTGAGAAAGTGAATTCTCTCTTCTGAGCACAACAACAACGTAAAAAATGGTGTATGCTTAAATCGTACATCAGCAACACCACACGTACATACGTCAACCGTATCCCAAATAATACGAAGGCGTGGAATAATAATAATAAAAAAGGGAACGAAGGAAGAAAAAAGAGAGAAAAAAGTACAAAAAGCCAAACAGCATCTTTTTTACTATCCACACACAATCCTTTAAATGCTGTTGTTGTAGAGGAGAAGATACATAACAGCACTACCAACTACCATACCAGCTTGCTGTCCGTGTATTGTATTAGCATACAAAAAAGTTGTTTGAGGACACACACGGGAAAGTTTCTCTTAACCCCAATGTAGCCCTGGCGTTCCTTAAGTACTGGCATTTTTTATCAAACGTATGAGGACAAGACAGAAACCATAAATTTCTTGTGTACATGCACTACATCATAAAAAAAATATACGGCCCAATATGAGCATACCATCAGGTACTCTAACACTTCAAAAAATGGCAGAGAGAATACTTTTTCGCTTACGCACTTACACTCAAACACTTTGTTGAGTAGACGTATCGGTAGTATTAGATCTTTATATCATTATGTTGTATCCATTTGCGAAAATGAAAGTGTTAAGTAACCATCATTATAAGAGGTAAAAATAATTCAATTATTAGGCTACAAAGTAAATATACTTATAGGCATAAATGGTGCAAGGTACAACAATAATTATATTCGTTTAAGATATTTACAATTCAATATTTTATAAATCAGAACTCTACATTTTTTCATGAACGAGTGGGTGCCATGTATAATATACTCGCATGCAAATAGTATGAAGAATGTGATTCAAAAACAAATAATACAATTTATCACTACCTACCTAAAATGTTTTTATTCCACCTTTTCCTTTTTATAGTTTATATTTTTTCATTTCAGAGCAGTTCTAAACTAAACTCATTTTTCTTTCATGGTGCATGCATTTTAAGTATTTTTATGGTCGTCTCATCCCCTGCACTTGTTACTTGTAGATGTCCTACATAAAATATGTTTTTGTTCTTTGTTCACGGCACGGTTCAAAAAGAATTAATAGTTTTGAACCATTTGGCATTACACTTTAGTTTGAAATGATGTTTTCAAATGCGTACAAATAAATATGTATACTCATAGTGTCATCATTGAAACATAAAGTGAGCTTGAATGAATAATTTCTTTACATTTACATGATCTTCAGTTTGACAACATTTTAAAGAACGTTTTTACTACTTTAGAGAAAGTACGTACTTAAATGATTCATCTTATCCAGCATCGTGTTTTTTTACAATCTAATCTACTGCAACAATAAGAAAAAAAGACACAACACTTCTTTGAATTTATTTTTTGGATTTTTAGACTAAAGAAAAGTAGAAGTAAAGAAAACATTATGCTGCTGTAAATGAAGACGAACGAAATGTCTTTTCATGGCGCAGCGGAAGAAGATGCTATGTTTATAAAAATATATCATAACAAGTGCTATTTTTTAGACTTTTAGCTCATTTAAAATGTATGGTTATAGCAGGTTAAGAATGTTGCCTTGCTATTATTTACTGTAATAAATATGGGCTGTAAAATGATAGCATAAATTCTACAAGAATACAAGTACAGTTTATAACATAAGCTCAAAAGTATGCAAAAGTATGCTGATTTTTATTTGAGTTGTGTTGCTCTCAAAAAGCAAGGCAATGTAGTGTAAAAAAGAACTATAATAGTTATAACGGAACACAGACGAAAAACCTACAATACTGTACGTTTGCACTAATGCGCCATAGTTTGTTTTCTTAAACTACATTTCATCATATTTAACACTTATAATATCATCATGATCATCATCATCATGTATTTCGTGTTATGATGGGTGATATGAATACAGAATGAAAAGAAACTCATTTCTATTATACCCTTATGACTTATTTCGTACAATTTTATTTCCTGGTGCCATGATAAAGTACCACTCTACACATTGTTCTCCTTGTATGTGTGTTGTGGTTGTTATATTGGTACGTTTAACGTGTTCCTTTTCATTGATGTGTGTCTGGCTGGGTGCTGGGTGTATAGCTTAAACTTTTTTTTTTCTTTGAGTAAAAATCCATTATAAGCAACTCTTACGACTCTCACCACCACGCGCGTAAAAAAAGTATAAAAATCTATAGAAAAGGCAAGATAAAAAAGGTGAAGCATAATAGAGACTAATATGCATGCATTCGTCTAGTAGTCATATAAAATTCAAGATAAAAAACACGTAAAAAGGAAAGAAAAAGAAGAAAAAGCTAAGGAAATGGGAAAGGAACAGGAAATGGGAAATGGTGAAAGTTAAATATCAGCAGACGTCGAAAGAACGAGAAAAGAGAGATAAGTTCGGCAAAATAATAATAAAGAGTAAGGAAAAATGAATAAAACTGTTATTAAACTTGAAAAATAAACGATAGAAGTGTTTCTCTTGTGGTGGGCTTGATATAGTATATCCATAAGGTAAGCTCAAGCTCAAGTAGAAACTTTCTCGTTGTAAACCTTAATAAACTATTATAACAACTTATTTCGACTAATTCAGGGTTTGTACATTGGTTTTATACTACATATTGTAGCTTTATGCATATACTAATGAACTATATTGAAACAATGAGAAAATTAATATGTATTTTTACTAATATGTATTTCTCCAATGAAAATCTTTTGTGATAGGAGTGAGTAATGTGGGAAAAGTTCAGCCTGTGCCTGATTCCTTATTATTCAATTTCAAATTTGGATAAAACTTTTGCAACGGTGGTGGTATAAAGTGAGGTTATCACGAGGATTCTAACTTAAGTCAACACACGTAGTTGTACTATTGGATGAACAGAAAAAAGTTTACTCTTGCATAATCTTGGCTTTTCATGAATGTATTGACAAAACATTTTATATTGATGAATGTGTGGCAGAGCAACACACTATATTTACATATATGTCTCCATACATATTTCATAACTTATGTTTTTTAGCTCTTTGTGAGCCACTAATGATTCTAGAGAACAACAGTCAGAGTGTCAGAGTCAGAAAAATGAGACCACACCTTGTACCAAATATTAGATATATATTTTTATCAAAAAAATATATTGTGTGCATAACGAAACAAAATATGTATTTTGTTGACTTTTTGGCTAATGTAAACCGAGGGAATTTTTCTTTTTCGCAAAACTTTGTTCTAATCGATAAAAATAGTTCTGTGCATTTCCGTATGTTGTTGAGTCAACATCAGCGATGAAAGTACAACAAGGAAAAAAAGGATATTAATGTTGAAATGCAATCAGTATAATAATTCAATGGGGAAATCATCCCATCATTATTACTATTATCATTGTCAGAGCACAACATGGAAAATTAATGAGTTTGTGATTCCATTTTGTATCTTGTACAGTGTGCATGCAATGTATATGGTTACACGTTACACATTACTCTCATTATCCCACAAATAATGGGATAAAAGAGATGCATAGATATATGAACATACACTTAAACATTATATTTATGTGCGTGGGCATTTTCAGAATACAAAAAGAATTAGATAGAAAAAGGCCTATTATGAAACTTGTCCAATAAAATGTATATCGGAGTGGGTTAACAATGTTTTTCCAACTGTGATTCTTTGCAAAAGTGTTATAATACAATAACAATAATGCTTGCCAGAGAACCGTTGTAATTTTCATTCATCTGAGGCTCTATGAAAAGAGTGGGAAATATGGAGAAGCTACCTCTTACTGAAAACATTTATTTCATTTGAGAATAAGAGAGAGAAAGCCAGTGCGAGAAATGATTAATTTCCGCAATCATGGGGAGCCCAATGGTTGTCGGGTAATCGATTAATAAGCACTTCCGTCTGTCGCTTTCCACGCTTTGGAAGTATATAATAGGCTTGTACAAATATGCACATAGATCTGTTCAAATATATAAGCATAAGGAAACTAAAAGTACTGGAATTTTAGAAATATATAAGAGTATAAAACCTATAAAATGGTACAAGTTTGTTCAAAATTTATATAGATCTTGTACTAGACAAGGTTTTCCCTCTCGTGCTCTCTCTCTCTGACATGGCATAGCATGTGCCCATGTGGTCTTGTCTAGAATTGCTGTCTTTGCGAGGCATTAATTATAATGAGGCATATGTTCATCTCCCTTTCATTACCACCACCACTAGTATGCATTTTCTCTGCTCATTGATTATTATGAGTTATGTATTCAAGGAAAACACTAATTTATCTAAATTTAGATATGAACATAATATTATACAAATAATATAACAATGAGTCATTGCTTAATTTTTATCTTTTAGAGTCGTTTGTTTTTCTGTTCTACATTAACAATTTAGCTGAATGCAGTGTAAAATATTTTTTTAAAGATCGGTGAATGAAGAATGATATAATTTTTTTTGTTTAAATTTCTCAGTAATTCCAGATTATGTTTATAGTAAGTGTTTCTATTTTATTTCTTATTTCAGAAACCAATGTTCTGGTTAAGAAGGTGTACAATCTTGTTCTCATGCAAAATTGTTACGCACATAAATATAGATCACAATGGATGCTGTAACATAAATATCGGTTATGTATTATCGCTGTTTTTTACAACGAAATGAGTAATTAGCTGATTAAGAGTGAAATAAAATTGAACTCGTTTCCCAGCGAAAATCCATATTCTCTAATTTGTACCACACGCAGACTAACACGAAAATAAAATAACACGGCATACCTTTCCGTAATCAGGAGGATGATGATGACGCTGACAATGATACAGCTGCAGCTAGTAGTTCATTCATCTAAAAAAACCTGTACATAATTGAACGTCACATGCATACATATAGCTACAAGTGTTTGCTGACATTAGGAGAAAGGGGTGGAAATCCGTGTATAATGTAGTGAAAATGAAGTCTGTGTTTGGCAGACGTAATGTGAAGTAATTTCACTTGCTCTCTTCTTCCATACTACCATAATAAAAGCTAAAAACGAGAAAGCAAACAAGCCTTCCAGCAGCACAGCAACATAACATGCAATGAAAGTAGTATAGTGGTTTGGTTGGTTGTTGGTTGTGTTTGCTTGCACTATAGTCAGTGCTCTTGCAGTTCTTTACAAGTTTACAACAGCACAGCACACAAACCTAAATGCCTGGTACTTACTTTCCCTGGGCTAAAAGTAATTTGGGACTGATTCATTACTTTACTCTCTAGTCTTTCCTCTGTGCTAAAATTCCTTTCTATACTTTCACTAGATACACTATTCTTAAAGAGTTCAGTGGGAACAGAACAGAAGGATTTTTCCAGCTGTATACTGTGGCATTATTATACTAAGGCTTTTTGTTTCCAACTAGTACGTATGTAATTTACTCAGATTATGTCAGAGAGTGGCCGTGAGGTCAGTCCTGAACACTCCATCTATTCTCATTCTTTCTGTTAAGCCGGTATACCCACTTGATCCATCCTAAAATGTAGAGAAAATGCTTATAACATATAGGAAAAGATCTTTATACAATTTTCTTGTTTTGCTGAATACTCATTGTTGACTGGAGTGTAGAGAGATGATGATTACGACGATGATGTGCTTTCCACCTTCCACGTTCTAATGAAATCAGACTTTCTTTTTCTCTTCCCGGTACCATTCATACTACAGATAAAAGAGCTTAACTACCATTTTCCTGAATTCTGTATAAAATATGCTTTCGTCAGAGTCTTATAACCCTAAAAAGATAAAAAGAGACATTAATAAAATTGTGCCTTTCTACAAAACGGAAAATAATAGAATGATATATAAAATTTTGCGTGAGCATATATCACCTTTCTGCAGATCCAAATTAAATTGTAGTGCTTTAGGTATTCTAATTTTTTTTTACGTTTTAATTTGAACAAGAAATATCTACACTGTTACCAATTTGCACTTTTTTTTGTCAAGGCTTGACTTCTAAAGCTTCAAAGAATTTGGAATCTTTACCTTTACACAACAACGTCGCTCATCGACGCGACGTTGTACTAGCAATCAAATATGTACTGCATACTAAGAACCCTCTAATTCGACAATAAATACCAATCTTGTGTTAACGATTTATAGAGAAAATGTATTACGAGAGAGGACAGCTTTTCCCTTCGCTTTTAATCACTCAATTAAGTAATTAAAAAGATTTTGCTTAGGTGTCATTTTCCTGTAACTCTAGCTCATGAGGACACAAAGTCTTTAATGTAATAATGTTAACACATAGAGCGATTGACTATTGCTGAGTGTGCGTTTATAGAATCTGTGCACTGTGTAGAGATAGTTTCATTCGTGCTAATCTTTAATTATTTTCGTCGTCTACAATTTTTATTTTAATCATAAACTTCTTTGAGTAGGTAGCAAAATCTGCGCAATAGTAATGCCGATTTTATTTGCTATTATTTGCATCTCCGTTTTCATAAAATGGACAAAAATGTACATTTAACGATTAATATAATTGAATTTCTTCTCCAATTGATTCAAGAGCCACTCAGTAAAACACTCTTTGCTATTTTGGATTTGTCTCGTAAAGATATGTATGGATGAAGAAATAAATTCAAAAATTATTTTAATCATGATGTTCGATCAGCTTAGTAAGCAAGAAAATTTTTCCTGTTACTTGTGAGTTCGAGTTTCATGGAGCTTAAGAATCCGAACTCTGAGCCATAGTTTGCATGCTGGTTTATGCTTCCTGGAGCGTTAGCATTATATTTAGAATCTGACCTTTCCGATCCTTTTTCATATTTACACTTTAGTTTATTTAACGAGATATGTGGAAAAAATTTCATGTATTTAAGTATGATGTAATCTTAAATT
>JAQIWN010001027.1:0-23897 GCA_034699025.1 Entomobrya cf. arborea Gr-Col-00668
ATGATTTTTAAAATCCTTTACCGTATGTGCCTAGGTTTGTGCGATCAATCGCACAAACTGTATCTGGCCTTCCTAGTTTAACAATATTGCAAGCTTGCCTTTGGGAAACTAGTAAGTGTGAAGGGACAAGAAAGTCGACAACATGGAATATTGCAATGTCAGCATTAATGATACTCCACGGTAACTGAATATATTTAGGATCCATAGATCCGCTGCTCATTGTATCTAGAATCCTAAATGTATTCAGTTACCGTGGAGTATCATTAGTCAGCATAATCCATGGAAATTCTTTGCTTTTGTTGGTGCATAAAAACAATAGATATTGAAGTGGTAAATATCCGTCCATAGAATAAGGATCTTATGAATTGGTTGTTATATCTTCAATCTCAAGTGGACTACAATCAACAACAACTCGTAAATACACACATCTCAGCAAAAACAAAACAGCAAAATACTCCTTCTTTGCTGTTTACATACTTTTATTTTTGCTTGTGCGCCAAAATGTACTCTAAAGATCAGATATGACAAAATAAAAATACGTACCGACAAAACAAACATTACTTATTGTCCCCTGTGAACACGAACGAATCGTATGGTGGAAAGAGTGGAGTACTTTTGATGCTTTAGTAATCCTAAACGTTGGCAAACCATCTTGGTACATAAAAATACACACAACAAAATCAAAAAGATACACAAAGTAAATGTGTACTGTAAATATTATATAAAAATCTACTAAATTTGAAGCAAACAAAAGTCCCACTTTTATCTAGTAAATCCCGAGGAGGAAATAAAAAGACAATGATTGCAATCAATACAAAAACATTCTGTTTTAAAATGAAAGCAAACAAAAGGAGTAGTATCATTATAGATTTTTTTGTCATTTGTTGAATTTTTTGCGTAATAGTTTTACTGGCGAGAAAAGATAAAAACTTGTAAAATATGTCGAATGTGAACTTTAAAAGACCTTTGTTGCACAACAAAAAGAAATATTGTTCTTGCAATACTTATCAACATATTTTGGTCCCTTTCACCGTAGAGTTTTCTATAAACATTTGTGGTGATGCTGAAACATGTGTTTGTAGTAGAAAGTACATGCATAAATTAGAAAGAGAAGTTAATGTTGCACATCTTTCTTTCTCTCTGACGTACAGCAACGGCCTACGACGTAAATAATATTCAGCTCTTTTATTTCTCAAACCCATAATATAGACCAGGAAGCCAAGCCAGTAAAGGCCTCATGCAAATGCAACTTATGGATCTTTTTTTTTGGGTTTAACTTACATTTGTGGTCATAATAAAATAAGCACTATGCACTTGTTTTCTTTTGCATACGATGCCATTGTACAAGTGGATGAAAATACAAATACTTTAACTACACGAGTTTTATGCCAACTGCGAGTACGTCAAAAATGAAAATCCACACAATACCAGCACGACATATTATGCCAACGTATGCCAACTATCATTTTTCAATGGAATAGCCACTAAGTACACGGTTTTCTCTAAGTACGCTACCTTATGTAAGGCCTTTTCCACATCAACGTATCCAGAATATGAAAAAACATGACACTTTTTCCAGATATCTTTAAAACTGAAAGCTCCTGTTTAAATATATACCTGCATTCAACTTTAAAACCAGCCAAAAAAGAAGTTTAGTTTAGGGATGATGATATATACTGGATAGGTACATATGCACAATGTCATAAAAGTACAAAGTATCATAAAAAAAGCTGCTTGTGATGGTAGTGCACAAGTATATTTCACCTTAAGTCAACCATCAAGATAAACGTGCTAAGCATACGCTTTAAAAAGTTTTTTCTTTAGCCTTCAGTCAGTTCACTCATATCAGATGAACATGATGATGATGATGATTATATTATTGTAATACACAAGACTACAGACAAGAATTTCTTTCCTTTTTTCCAGCCATATTCGAAGTGAAGTGCATTCTGCACTTAACTTTTTTTCTGCCTGAAAAAACCGCTTCAATATTCTCTCCACTAACTTTTTGTTTTCACCCTATATCCTCTACATTCCCACTGTGTTTTGTCTGCTGTGAGCAATAAGTCGAAATGATCGGATTATGTCAATGCGGGGCTCTATGGGAAAATTCTTAGAAAAAGGCTATACGGAAGTGAAAAAAGTTTTTTTAAATTCTTCGCTATATTAAAATACTTTTATATAACCAAGGGTGTTCCATCGCTCATGTTCAACTAACGTTAAAAACAACAAAAAAAAACTTTTTTAGTCAAGATACCATAAATCATGTGCCATTTATGTAATATTCTGTAAATACGCACATAGTTGTGTATGAGAATGTTGAAATTCACAGAGAGAGAATCTTTGAAAGTTGCGGCATTTGTATAAAAGGCTTTACCTACACAATTGTATTTTACGATCCTACCAGAAACACGACATGCTACCAGCATTTTCTTTTGCGCAAAAGTAACGTTTACATTGTGCCAAAAGGTGTACCAAATTCAAAACTGTACATCGCCCTACACAATATTTATACAGACAAAGAGTCACAGACAGATACCGCTGATGATGACTGTAAAATACCACCATGCCTACTAGCTGCATTGCATTGGGGAAGAAACTAACAAAAAAAAGACTTGACTTGTGAAAAGTACTGACAATATCGATTTCCTCCTCAATTTTCCAATGACACTTCTTATGATGGGCTAAAAAAGAGGTTGGCTGGCATGCATATTTTATGCAATCAATTTTCCCCTTTTGCATTTTACAAAGGAAAGCCTTTTTGCAGTCACGTTGATACTCGGCAAGCCTTATAGTCATCAAATCCACTCTTTTTTTGCACCTCTCCTTTTTTGGCAAAGGGTTTATTTCCTCCAGAGTCCCAATATGGAAGGCAGCATTTTTAGGTACCCAAGTAATGTAGGTAGTTGTAAGGTTGGTTTTTGTTGAAAAATATATTACATTATTCAAGCCAAACTGTATGCATGAGAATGAATAAAAATGTTCGTTTACATGTCTATGCGCTAACGCGCTTTGTGCAAATAGACAGTTCAATCATCCTTTTCGCACTAAATAACAATATAATTTTATTGTCGAATATTATGATTTAATAATAATGAGAAGGCGAAGAGAAAGTTGCAGATTGTAATAAATTCCTCGAATAAATAGTAGGATTTCACATCGTTACATAGTTGAGAGAGGGAGAGAGGTGTGTATTCCGTTCCGTGTGCATCCTTTTATATAATGAGCTTTTTGTAAATTTTGAATACCCAAAGACCTACTTATTTAGCATACAGCAATAGCATCACATCAAAATGTGAGAACTGTGGCGTGTGTGTGTTTGTGTGTCTGTTGTGGAGTGTGGAAGTTTTTGAATGTGAGTAGGTATCTCAAGAGAGGCAACGAACAGGAAGAAAAGTACTTTCCATGCCACTACTCTCTCGCCTCCATGTCAGTAACACCTCGTACCATCATCCTATGACCATAAAGTGGAGAGAGAAAAAGAGAGCTTGTTTTACTATTTCATTTTTTTTAGCCAGAACAGAACCAATCATGACGAGAGATTCTATTCATTCATTTCTCCTTTTTCCTAGTTTGCCATCTCTTTCCAACAAATAAGCCAAAAAATGACAAAATGTTGCAGCGTAGCTGGTACTACAAAACTACAAATATCATTCTTATAATGGGTAATTCAGTTCATTATAAATAATAGTTATGCAGAGAAGAACACCACAAAAACCCACAAATTCCCTATTTTATTATGCCCATTGAGGCGTGCAATTTATATGGAACTTTGTTCACTTCTGATTATTATTGTGAACAAAAACTTTTACCCTTTTTAATGGTAATATGCATGGGTAGATGTATATATTGACATTTTTTTTGCACGAGGCGAAAGACAATGTAATATAGTTAACCCAACATTTTGTGGTTTTCTGTTCCATTGTGTGGTTTGTTAGTTTACACCATTTCATTAATACGTACTACCGTTGGAAATGACTAATTCACTTTAACATCAGTCATTGGTGTAGTGAGAAAGAAAACTGAAGACAAACTTTTTTATTTCAATATTCTACTTTGTCTTTATTCCAGTTTATGATTACACAAATAGTTTCAAAAAAGAGAAAGTCCAAATTATGAAACTAGGTTCACGATATAGCTTGTAGCAAAAGTAAAGGTCTTGCCAAATATGATGACACGATGATGATGGTTTTTAGTACGCTAAGCCGTAGTAGACTCTGCATCGTTTCATGCAAATGTAATAATATTTCAATGTGAGAAATTGCGTGCTAGCCATAAACATGTACATTTAAAAGAACTTTTAAGTATTGTGGTGCTTTCTTAATTACTACTTTCTGCAGTTCAAAAAAGTACATACATTTGAAATATTTCCAACTAAATATTTTTCATTTCTCCAGTACAAAGACTAAATATGAATACACCAATAAAAACATGAAACTTTAGGCATAGTTTTTATTTTGTTGTTTTAGCGTACGTAGAAAAGGTGAAGTAGTTGTGCATCATGTCATGCCATACCTTCTCTTGATGTCTAAAACTCAACCCACAGTACTTTAGGTACAGTCTACAAAAATAGTATCATGATGATCATCATCTTACTGTATACTCATAGACGAAAAAAATAAACAATTCCTCTTTTAGTGATACGACGATGTTAGAATAAATGAGCCTTAGGGAAAGGATATTGGAAAAGTTTTTGGTTCTGCTTTTCCCTTTTATTCTTACCTCCTCCTTCACATTCACTTGGCTATGTTTTTACTCTCTTTTTTGTGTACTAGTTACACACTCTCACGAATCTAATCTAAATATTATTGGTTGGTTGGTGGAATATTATTTGTCAGATGGGTAGATAAAGGAAGAACAGAAGGAAAAAGGAAAGAAGTTTTTCATGAACAAACTTTTTTTACACAACGAGGGAAAAGAAAAAAAAAGATTTTTTAAAGTAGAGAAAGTAACACACAAATTGGTAGACTAGACTCAGTGAATAGTTTCATTTTGTCCTGATAACATATTTATCTATGCACATCCATGTGTAAACACAAATATAATATACTACATATTTGCATATAAATTTGTCTATTTATAAAAAAAATCAGTGGTTTAGTAGTAAACTGATGTGTAGTGATGCATGAATAACAAGAAAAAAATCTATACAGATGTTGAATACACATTGCAAGTAAATAACAGGTAAAAATGGAGTCAGATTGTTGCTGTTGCAGCAAGTATGCATGATGTTTGCCAATTGAAAGTCTAGAAACCAAAAATATAGTATATATTTGAATGCATACGTATGGCTTTATAGTACCAATACTCACAACACCCGTCACGTTCAACCAAAAGAAGAACCAAAACCTTTACATCTGGAAATACGTGAGTACATGTTTGCATCAACTACTTTTAAAGATAACATTATATTTACGATGCAAAAGAAAGTAAAGCAAGCTTGAAAACAAAACTAATACGTTTTTCTTTTGCACAAGGCTTGAGAAGAGTTTTTTCAGTTCGTTTATTCAACGTCTCTCTTTTTTCTAGGAGTAAAGTTGGTACACTTTATATTTACACACACAGCCACACACTATCTTCTCGCTTGAAATCCACCTTTACCATTACCCAGACCATTTTAGGAAGAAAAAAAATAACTCAGCCAGCCAGGTAAGAAGTCATTGAAAAACAGGCCCACACAACGAACAAAAAAGTGAAAGAGGTTTGCTAGATGAGATCAACATACATAGCTAAAAACTTCTCTCTTTTTTTCTTTCCTTCTTCAACTTGTAAAAGGAAAAGTATCGTGTAGCCATCATAATCATGAATTCTCTACTAACCAAACTTCCATACTTTTTCCCTATCTTTCTCTCTCTCTCTCACTCTTCTATGTTCTCTCTTTTTTTGAAGAATACTAGAAATTGAGGGAAGAAGACATGAAAAAGTTCAATAACAAGAAGAAGGACTGGTCTGGAATCTTAGGTACTGGCCCTTCTCTTTTTGAAAACTGAATAACTGAAAAAAAACAAGGAGATGAGTTTCTTGTAATGTATGCGACTATTATGTGCTGCACAACTACTTCTGCTAGTCTACTTTTTGCGACACGGTGTTTTACCTGGTGTTTCAACAGCCAGATGAACAGAATCACTACCACAAACTATACACTTATACATACAAAACCCTATACCACCACTGTTTTATCCTGATATAAAACCACTATGTATACAGTCAATATTCTTGTGTACTAGCTTGGTGGTATGGTATAATGTGCATTGTGATAAAAGTAGTAAGTTTATAGATACCAGAAGAAGTGAAAGTAATGGAACAGCGTAACCACTCTTATTGCTGTCACTATCATCCCAGCCTCTGAATAAATCATGAAGTTACCTTGATATCTACAAAAATGCATGTACCCAGTTTACATTATGTACATGAAAGGTACTATGCACTTGGCTGGGGGTATAGATGCCAGTTTAGCTTCTTTGACCAGTTGTAATACTCCTAAATATACAGCCAGAAACTCATTTCACTTTCACCAGTTGTTGTTGGCTTTTCTTCATGTACCATTGTATTCGTTTTATGTTATAGCTTCTAGAAATAGAAAGTAGAGAGGTTTCCGGGAAAAGATGAGTGTTTCACGATAGATGTAGAATGTTTAGATGTATTTAATATAATTCCAGATAATGTACAAGTTTTTTTTACCGGTATACATAGTACCGCATTTGCCATTTCATTTCAAATGTCGCATCTAAAAACAAAAAAAAATCATTCATGTTCCATGGCCTTATAAGTCCACCTAAGTGATGATGGCGATATCTTTATAACATTCAGGTGTTGTTTAGTGGTAGTAGTTCTAGTTAGAAAATAAAGAGTAGAATAAATGAAGAGGGAAAAAGTAGTGGAGACAAACATTTCTAGTTTACCTTTTTTAATAAACTTTTATTCACTTGTGTCTCACAACAATATCAACATCAAGAGAAAAAAAACCTCACAGCTTTTGGTTGAGAACAGCACTATTGTTTCATTTTCATGTATATTTTTTCAGTCATCTAGAGATAAAGTTTGGCCCTAGAGACACAGTGATACCGTAAAACACTGAGGAAAACAGGAAAGTCTTGTCATGTGTTACTGGAAATTACAATGAAGTAGGGGATAGTGCAGATCCTCTAGACGATGATGATGCTGATGACATGACACAAAAAAAAGCATAAAAAGGTTGTGTCTTTGTTTAAATAGATACCCACATATATATTGCGTATAACCCTTTTTATTTTCGAAATGGAATATATTATGATTACAGGAGCTTCTTCGTCTTCATCTGTTTTACTATTATACACACCACCACGGGCGAAATCAAATGCGCATAAAAAGTATTGGGTGAGCATCTTACCAAAAAGGGTATAAGTTTTCTGTGACCATTATCATGGCACAACGTATGTGTTTTATGTATCAACTGTATCTCTTCATCTCGTATCAGCTTTTTAGTTCCATGTCAATTTATTCTCTGAGAAAAGATGAGATTTTGTGCTCAGTGAGAGAGTGAAAGTTAGATGAAGCTTAATGAATATATGGAAAAATATTGTCTCATTTAACTTTGTAAACTTCTGTCTAAGATACAGAGTACATAAAAATCAGAGAGTGTTTTTTTCAATTTCGTTACGAAGAAAGAAGTGGAGAAAGTAGTGAGTTAGTATGAGGGTTAGGTTCATACAAAAAAAAGATGTTTTTTGTCGAGAAGAAACTGCCGAATTTGTGATGAACGTATCTACATAAACTTTCCATTAAGTTCCAGTTCCAGCGTCAAGCTTAGTTAGCGGAGCTTCCTTTTCATTTATATGATATCACCATTATCTTAAAAGCTTGTTGAGTTTACTTGTGTATAGTTGCCTTTTAAGTAAGTGTAGTTTAAGTAAAACGGAGAGAAATTTGGAGTTATAATAAATGTATGCAGATCGGGTGTGAAAAATCGCACGCCTTCTTACTGAATTAATTTGATTATACGATTCATATTCTTGAGAAACATACGTTTGTCATTCTTCTTTCCATATTCAACATGGGATGGTCCATAGATTTCTTGTCATCATGAATTATGAATTTTTTGCTATTTCAATTTCCCCTGCGTCGAGTCTCTCTGACTGACTGGGCCTACTGTTACTGAATTTGACATACAGAGAAATCATTTTTGTACATTGTGTCATGCTAATAAAATTTAATATGATTAAATGAACAGTAAAAGTACAATTGCATTCAAATCAGGATTTCATTATAAACAAAATTTAGAACCTAAACAAGCCAACGGAAATATAGAGATAGTATACA
This sequence comes from Entomobrya cf. arborea Gr-Col-00668, assembly GCA_034699025.1. Classification (NCBI taxonomy): domain Eukaryota; kingdom Metazoa; phylum Arthropoda; class Collembola; order Entomobryomorpha; family Entomobryidae; genus Entomobrya; species Entomobrya cf. arborea Gr-Col-00668. The sequence continues at coordinate 8,299 of JAQIWN010001027.1, forward strand.
CCTAACTTAAGGCATTTAAAAATATAAAAATGAGCAGAAAGCAACATTTGTAGATTTATATAAAAAATTTATAATAAGGAGTATACCACCCTTCAAAATTACGTTAATTTACTTTTTTATGTTGACATTTCTCCATGAAGTAAGTATATCAACGAATTGCCATTGGCTATACGCTTCTATTACTGTCAAATCACTGATGTACATACATTATTAGCATCTGACGACATGCTTTAAATTTAAACCACGATAAAATGAACAGTGAATAGGTTTACGATACCGGTTTTAAAATATCTTCTGCATTATTCGATCTTTGAAAACAAGAGGGCAGACTCCAGCTCGACTCAGAACCTGCTCTAATGAAAGAATATCAACAAAAACAAAAACAGTGTCTTCATTTCCCTTCCAAATAATATATGCGCTCCGCTTCCTTTCCTTCCGTTACCGGCTTTTTCCATAATCTCATTTTCCCTCAGTCTGTCCACAAAATTAACAAAAGCTTTCTTAAAAGTAGTCAGTTTAAGATCTATTTTGATAAGAAATACACAAGTTTAAAGTTTATAACCATTGACTTCTAACCTAACGGTGATACATAACAATGCAATTATCGTTTTGGTTCAGGTAAGGTTAGATCAGTAGATTCTATCAGATTAAATAAAAGCAACTTAAAATCATTTCAATGCGACAACTTTCACTCACATCTTCTGGACAAGCAGCGCAGTGAGCAAAGAACATTCTGAGCAAACGACTGAGAATACTTTACGTACAATATGTTTCTATTCCAATGGTACAGTTGCAAATAAACAAACAAACAAACTCAGATTTCAAGTCACAATAATAAATACAGAGATTATCCTTTTCCGTAGAATGAATGTACGTTTTGTATATATGCTGTGTTTTATGTTTACAGTGAAGAACAAACTATCATTTATTTGAAATCCTCCTCCAACTGAAAACACAACCAAAAGATCTACCATCTCATCTCTTCAAACAAATGTAAAAAGTTATAGTAGAGGAAACGACAGCCAAAAGAGGACGGATGATACGAAGACAACGACGGATGCAAAAAAGCCGGGAACTCCACACTACACAAACACGATCCCTTGTCACTATAAACGTTATGTGTGTAGAATGTAGGCTAGTCAGGCAAGGCAAGGAAAAAAAAGGAAAGATGAGAAAACTTCCGGAAAAGCAATCTCAAGCTTCACTCAGGAGGATCATTTCATTATTATGCTTTGAGTAGTACTAACTACAGGCACTACCAAACCCATGCCATAGCACTTTCATTCTATCTGTCGTACTTTCCCTTTCCCCTGGTAGTGTTGTGTGTGTGTGTCTGTAAACTGAGTGAATAGATAATATAAGGTTTACCATGTACCACGTTATTATTACTTTTCTGTTGAAAGAAGTTTTCTTTATGTGGTATGTGGACGAGTAGTAATGGGAAATGGTAGAAATATTTTTCTTATATTACCACCCCCGTATATTATATACCATCACCATTACTGTATTCTGAATCGCCACAGAAAATTGTAAATTCTGATTCTTCATCCACTCCAAAATTTTCTGTATATATTTTCATACATTTACTCCGACCTCATCTCATCTTTTTGCCCTCCTTTGTATTGTTCTTTTCCGTTTCTTTTGTATAAACAGACATGGCTTGTTGTATTCCAATACAACCAAAAACGCCATTGTTAGTTGACTCTTTTTGGTTTTACCTGGGTTTCTATTATTCTTCATCTCTCCTCCTCGCCCCATTTCCACTTGAACTATCTAAAGTTTTTCATTTCATTCAACGAAGCAAGAGGAAGATGAGAGGAGGAATGACATCATAACAAAGATATGTGTGTATAGCCACGGAATGTCACTTAAACTCACTCCATGGAAAGAAAAGTCATCACACTTATCATTTCATGAGGACGGCGTTGATCCTTTATGTTTGATATGGTGGTTGATGATAGCGGTTGTTCGTAGAGTACATGGCATTTCACTCCTACAAAAAGGAAATGATGACGAACTTCAAAATTGTTATGGTGGTAGGATAGGATGTAGGCTGGTAGGTAGTAAGTTTGTTGTATCCTCACAGAGAGTTCAGTCAGTGTGTTTTGGTATATTCCAGTGAAATCAAGTAAATGGCTGCTTGGGAATCTCTCGATATATTAAACAAAATATTTGCCTGGTTATATGAGGGTCTTAAAGTTTTCCACGTAACGTAACGTTTATATATGATATGGGTATGTAGTAATGTACACACGTTTATATTACTAAACAAAAAAGATAACAATGATCCTCCTCCAGTCACACACTACTCCTAAGACTACTCTTTTAGCCCACTTTGCTCTCATTTGTCCAAAATTTTCTCTCAAAGCTTGATAATGATGCTGCTGAAAAAGTTTTTGGTTGATGACTTTGTGAAGTTGAGTAGATCTAGCCATCTTTCTATACTCCCTACCTACTACCTACACACTTTGCTTGTTGTTGTTTCGTCTCCTGTTGTCCCAGCTTTATCATTACTTTTTAGATGTAGTTTCATAATAATATCTAGTTTATGTGTGCTTGGGTGTATGAGGACGCAACCATGATCATGATGATGATAATCATCATGCATCGTCACATAGTCATCGTGATAATAACGAGGCTTTTGTATACTTTCTGCCTATGGTTAGGTTGAACTATTAGTCAACCACTTGGAGTAAAATAAGCAAATGTATTACTACATTTATGTGATGATGTCTCCCTGCAACAGAGAAACAATCTTTCTCTTGATGGCAACACCCTAAAGTGCTTCTAAACTCACAGAAAATGAAACAATTTCAAAACTGTAAAGTTTCACTTATATAAAGAGCAATGAGTGTAGAGAAAAGCTTCTAACTTTGTGATTCTTATAATATTTGCAAGTAAATGATACATATACGATGTCCACTTTGATAACACTGTGTATACTGTTTCATGAAACGATTTAAGCCTTCATTAGTTGTTGCAGAGTGGAGTAGTATAGTATAAGTATGCATTAGAATTAATATGTAGTTCTTTACTGTAATGAACAAACATGAGAAACTGATATAATTTTAATTACAATCGTTTTCTTGTTGAAAGAATAAAATAGAAACTGAGACAAAGTTTTGGTTGTTAGCTCTTTAGTGAAAGTCGAGAACGTACAAGCGTATTTTCTATCCTCATCTTATTTCTTTTCGAGTACTTTTTTATTTATACAGACAGATACGTATACGTGTATGACGCAAACTATGTACAATACACGCAACTGTGAACTGAAACAATCTAGTCAAGAGGTAAGCTAAGCTGATATTTATGCAACATAATAATCATCAAGAGCTCTTGCTCTAAACTAACAATTAGTATTAAAGCATCTAGTAAAAAGCTATCAAAATCTTACAAGATGAATCACTACAACTTATTTTATAACTTTTTATTAATGTAATATGAATTGCTTCATACAATTCTATTGTGTTCTCGAATTATAACAGCATTATCAAAATATATGTAGCGCTTGTTGAGCATTGGATAATCTTGGTTAACATTACTCTCCTTCTCATTTTATGTCCTGCATCAAACCATCGCCGAAAACGTACTCATCTTGAATTCATATGGTACATCTTAGTAAAGAATAGAATAGAGATTACAGGGTACGGTTTGGCTTTTCAAGTCATCTCTTTCGATGAAGAGCTGAGAGAAAAACCAAAGGGAAAAGGTAAGAGAAATCAGCAAAGAACGAGTAAGCTTCGAAATTAGATCCTCTTTCAAAGTAAAATGGCTTTTCTTTTCACGTGTGCAGTATGGAAGTAAAGGTATAATGAAAGTGGTGATGATGGTTTACTTGCATCTCTCTGTCTGGCTTTCTAAGTCAAAAGAACGACGAAAGAATTAAGTGAGGTGGTATTATGAGCAAGTCAAAAGTCAAGCTTTTTAGTAGCTTTTATTCCTCCTTTTCTATTGCATACTTTTACCATTGATGATGATGACGATGGTCGCAACCAGACCCAGTCTGATATATTGCCGCTCCACTCATACTTTGAGAGTAGTCAGGTAAGCATAATATCATATCATGCAGTATTAATGCGTAGATCCCTCCATTTACGATTTCGCCACTTATAAGAAGGTGATGATAGTGAAAAGCTTAAATGAAATCTTTACTTGGCTTAAATGAAAGATTCTTTAGTATTCCCAACGTGTTACCATTTATTGCCTACTTTAATACAATTTTACCACAGTGTAAAAAAACACTGTTGACTGTGCTATACTTACAGCACAGTTCGTTTTCTTATTCAAACTGGTAGGCAAATAAGTGCTCAGACATTATGCTTAAATCTCCTTCAAATGTTTCAAAGAGAAGGCAAGATTTTAAGAGCTTCATAATGCATTTACCTAAACTAAAACTAAAAGTGTTTTTGTTTCGTTGTTGCTTGTATTCGTAAAATAAAGCTTCAAATATATATTCTGCTTTTTCTCAAAGATAAATTGTTATGTAACTTTTATGTTGTATGTATTACTAGTGGGGATGCATAAATTAAAAGACCGCATAATAGAATAAAGGTAACTTGTTTTTCAGGGGAATTGCACGTACCACGTACCGCATGCATCGTAGTTACTCATGGTGTCATAGACAAATCATTTGTAGACTTGTATGCGTACATTTATTCAGATGTAATACCACCACCATCGCTGCTGCACTATACTAGTTATACAGCATAACAGTAAACAATGTATTCTAGGAAAGTTTCATTTTCACGGACTATTTTTCTTTACCGCATTGCATGTAGTTAGAAACTTGCAAAAAATGAGGTTTTTTCCCCTCTCTTTCTACCCAACTCTTATTTTGTTGCAAACCCCAAAAAGAAAAATTAAACTTGGAAGGCAATCACGTAAAGGAACCGTACAAAAAGCACGTTCTATTTTTCATCTTTTTTTCTTCTTCTTTTTCTACTTTCTTTTCTACAGAGAGTCTAGTCACAAGTAGTAGATACACAGATAAAACTTACCGGTTCAGAATCTGACGAGTACGCCGACTCCCACTCAGAGTTACTGTTATCACATGTACTCCCACTGCTTCCACTTGCATCATCAGAGTCAAACGATGACCACAAAGACGTTGATTTATGACTGCTGCAACCGCTACTGCTAGTACTACCACTGACATTGCTATTATTATTGTTGCTGTTGTTGTTTGTATCATTACCCCATGTTCGTTTCGCTCTTCCAGGAGATTTCTTACTAAACGGATGATTAGGCTGGGAATGAATGAACGAGTTTAGATTTTTATTCTTCACTAATTCCACCTTTACTTGGCCACCTTTCTCTGCAGAGAAGCGGCTCACAATGACCTTTTTCGAGTCTCTCTCCAGTTTCACCAAACAGTTTTTGGCCAACGGTTGGGCCGAAGGTTGGTAAACGCAGGTAAGCATTTTGTTGACGTAGAATAATACTTTTTTTATATTTCTTTTCTTATATAATTATATTGTGTACAAGTAGAAAAAATATACGGAGCAGTATATTATATGGTACTGATATTAGTGCGATCTTGTAAAATAATGCGATTTTCCTGGAGAAAAAAATTTCTAGTCTATTATACAAGTTTTGCTCACAGAAAGTCTGCTTTCCCCTCTTCTTCCGTATAATATGGACGAAATAAACTTTAAAAGAAAGAAGAAAGCGAAGTAATCAAGTTAAGAGCATCTTCACACTAAACTTTTTTCTCCTTTCACGGCCCCTTCCCTCTTTTTTCAATGGGATTGCTGGAGATGTGATGTGGATGGTGGATGTGGCAAATCATCAGTCGAAGATGATGATGTTGGTGGAAGTTTTTTTTAAAGAGACCTTTCGTGATAATAGCCTTATTTTTCAATTAGATAGCACAATTCACCGGAGAAATGGTTTGGGAAGTATTGGGATGAGTAACGTGAAGAATTAGATTATATTTTGTATTTTTCCAATTCAGCTAGTTAAACTACTTGCTGCTACTGATGATGGTTGTTTTTCCAATGAAAGAAACTATTTTGTGTGTTTACTTTAGAAGATGCCTTATTGAACTTCCTTATCAAGATATGTAATACAATTAATTCAAGCAGTAGTTGCTTTTATTCTCGTGACCAACTTTACTATTTTCAAAATAAGGTATAGTGGTCAGCTAAACGAAAATCCTTTTCAGAGAGAGTACCAAGAAGACTACTACAACAAAACTTGATGATGATGGTCCATATCTCCTTTTGAAAATCACGAGTGATCTTCACCAACGCATTTACAGATGTTGATGATAATGATCGTCATGTTGCAAAGTCAAAAGAAGAGTTTCAAAGATATTTTTTTCCTTACATCATCATGAATCAAGTCCATTACTTCTCTAACCTCACATATAAATTTTACAGTAAATATATATTTTTATACACCTAAGATTATTTATTTCATTGAAAACTTAACTTCCTTTCTTATAAAGTACATCTTATTCAGAAAAAAACGAGAATTTACAAGTTTTTGACCCGAATCTTCCATTTTAAAACTTGATCTTTTTCCTTATCTTTGCTTCTGCTTATTCCACCACCAATTCTTCGTACTACGTCTTTCTGCAGAATACAACCTCTTTCGCGTCTTGTGCACTTTTGTTACTTGCTTGCCGTCAAATTCAAGAAAACTTTCCTAAAAGGTACCAGCAGCACTACCACTACAACTCGTCAAGAATTGAATTGAATGAAATAAAGAGTAGTAGAAGAGAAGAGGTCCATGTGACTTTGATATGAGATTTATCATGGGAACACCTGTTTCTTTCCCGTCTCCTATTTTTTTCTATATGCTCCCGTATTCCTCACTATTTCAGCTCCCTATTCCCTTAAGACGTTCTCTTCTCACCAAAATCTGATCCCTATCCAAAAAAAATATAGTGCTACTTAAATTCTCGCCGTTTGTTTCAAAAGGTGAGCTTTAGCAAAAGGAGTTAAATCCAATCGAACTATTTATATATATGCTTATACAACATATATGAATGTTTTTACACACAACAGAGGTAGAATGTAGAACTTGAGTACATGCAAAAAGATCAAGTTGCAATGCTGACGCTTTTGCTTATTCACGTATTACAGTTTTTACTAGAACAAGTAAGCTGCAGACAGGTATTATTGTTACTGAATAAATCACAGAGGAGGGAAACGGAGATACTTGTCACTCTTCTGCTGTTTCTCTTTGTTACCAAATGTCACACATCCAGAGTCACATAATATAAATTCACGTTGTAATGGTATACTTAAAACATGTTCTCGAGCTAGCTTTAGTGTTCACCAAAAGGGAAAGGAATAAAAAAACCAACTCTATATGTACGTACTCCTATAAATATGGTCATGAACACAGTAAACGAGAGATAAATATTTATGTAGTAATAATTGAAGAGAAACAGACAACAACGAGAGGGTAAGGTGTACCAGATGTTTTTCAGAGTTAGTTTTTAGTGAACTCGTTTTTACTCTCTCTGCTACGTTCAGAGCTTCTTCCTTTCCTTTCACTCGGATGATGTTGACAGTAAGCAAAGAGGAAAACAAACTAGACCGAAACTGGACACAGCTGGATTGCCGATTTGTGTTGTCCGTCGTCCTTTTTTTCTCTCTTTAACTTTTTTATTTTGCTTTCTTCTTCGATGTGCTGTGTAGCATACAACACACGCTACACGGTATGGTACACTCAATTTCTCGAAAAAGAGAATCAAGTAAAATATGTTTGTGTCCTGCTTTCTTTCATACACCTATATACACACGATTTGTTATTTTTATCCGCTCACTGCGTATAATAACCACGAGGAGAATTTCGCTGTCTTATTCACTTCTGATGTCATTCCGGTCCAGTTGTTGTGCTACTGCTTTTTCATTTGTAAGGCACAACAATGGTAAGGAGTGGTAGTGGTGATGGTAGTAATACTCGTCGTAGTAGTATTTTTTATTAGGTTGGTGGATAAAATGTTTTAATATCTTGTGGTATGTAGCAAGTGGTCCATGCCAGAGACTACGAGAGAGAGAGGCCAAATTGAATAAGATAATGAAAGACAGCTATTTTACAAAGCTGACTGACGATAAGAGATTTTTGTTTGTTCTCCTCGTACCACTAATAGATTCAGAAACTTCTTAAGAGTGTAGTAAGCTCACCTTTACCACGATTTTACCAAAAAATACCATAAGCATCAGCTCTGTCTACGTCGTGTTGGTCTGTAGACTTGTAAGATAAAGAGATACAGAGAGCACAAGGCTGTTATGTAGAAAGGAAGTAGAAGGCTTCCTGTCTCAAGAATTTCCTCGTGTGACCGTTTGTATTATTGCAGAAAAGTTTACATGTTCACTTTAGTGTTTAAGATCAAAAAGCGGTGATACAAACGTAATCTTACGATCAGCCTTGTATATACTTTTAAAATGAACGATGTTTAAGTGAAATTTTTACTTGGGTTTTCTAGTTCCCTACCACACATACATCTGCAATGTTAATTATAACATGAAGTAATTTTAATTGTCTTAAAACTTTTGAACATTACTCTTGAAAAAGTAAACTTTCTTAATGGCTATTATCACGATAATAATTTGATGTAAACGCGCAAAGTAAATGACTAAGCAAACATAATTTTCTTTTAAGTTTGGGTAAAGAAACAGACAGTAGTTTTATAGGGAGCAAATGAAGATTATTATGAAGAAGAGTGTTGAAACAAGAAGTTCAAGCGTGTGTACGTAGTAGACTTGCAAGTTTTGATAGTAAAACTGTTATGTACGAACGGGGTGTTGATTAAAAATCACTTGCACTTGTCTTGTTCATTGCAACAGTTGGTGGTAGTTAATGAGAGAAGAGATGACATGAGCTGTTAAGTTTAATCAATGGAGGCGATAATGAGTTTGGTTGTTTTGTAGTCAAAAAGAAAACTTGAAATGGGCAGATGCGCAGATACACACACGAATCTGTACTTTTTTCACTTATCAGACAAGCAATTTGCTTCTCACAGAGAGAACTACAATTCTCTTGTTTTTCTCTCTTGTGACTGCGCCTCGAGTTGTCAAAGTTAATCGAATGGAATGAGGTGAACGCAACGCAGCACAAAAACTCTTAACAATACAAAGAGGCAATATCTCTGAGTTTTTCCTAGATGATAGGTTCAAGCCACGCACACGTTTAGGAAAGTTATACGATACACAAGCACCGTTTTTATATTGCATAAGCAGACCAAAGCTAAGGAAACATTGTCTTCGCGTAAAATTTCTTTTCACTTTAAACTTAATGTACGTAAATCTTTCAGAACGCCTTTGGAAAGTTGTCTTAATTATACACAAGTTCGGAAAGTTGGTTTTGCTTTGTTTGATCCTTTTATTTTCTCAGTTCCAAGTTGGAAAAAACAAAAGTAATCTTAGTACAAAACTAGTGGGAATATGTACGAATATTCACTATTCTTTCAGTTGTATTTTTATACTTCAGTGCCAGCTTTAGACAGATAAAACGGAGATGCCAACAAGTAGTTTTTTATTTATCAGACATACAGACATACAAAGACGAGATGCATGCAAGCTAATGTTTTCTTTCACAGACACTTTTCTATCTTAACAACTTGTTTTGCTCCTGGGAGCTTAGAACACCCCAACTACCGAACGCGATATCAAAAAGATGTGATGATGCTGATACGAGATTCTGATCGACAGAGTAGCACAGTGGACGTGAACAGATTGGTTAATGTTTTTTTCAGATTTTTTTTTGCTAAATATTACGTGATGAGTCTAATTGTTGTCAACTGACATATGTATGGATGAGTAGAATGATTTTGTTGTATTATCTCCAACATACACTGCCCACTTTCATCACCAAAAAAATTGTTTTAATGACGAGCTGACTGACACGAGGCACACCTGTCGTTGAAATGCTGATTTTCTTTTTGTTTATGGGATTTGGAGGGCGATTATGTTCTGTGTTTTCATGATTTTTTGGTCAGACTAGTTGGATGACTGTCTTATTTCCCACATGAAAGTAAACTGATTCAAAATCAAATACAAAAAAAGAGATGCTTCAAAGTGCAGTAATCACGATAATGATGATCAGAATGAGGAAAATTTTAATTGAAATTATTTGTTTTTAAAATGAACGATTATTCTAAGAAAACTGCATGCGAAGAAATGCAAGCTGATTAAAGGACTCTTTTTGGTTTTGTCTATCACGACATTTTTTTAAACGATAAAAAATTTGTGTAGGATGTAGACAATGAGAAACTGTCAATAAGGAAGTGAAGTGAAATGAGCTTTTGCTAACACTCGTCACATCATCATCATCTCACAGCATTTGCAGCAATACACATCGACATCACACAAGTTTCAAATATTTTTGGCTGATGATATGATAATAGTGGCAATGATCATCGCATCATCACAAAAGCATCTCATTAACTATTTCCTATCCGTTCACTATTCTAGCCCTTGTTTGTATCAATATTTATAATCAGTAAAATTGCTTTTAAGAATGTCTTTTTATTAAAATTGCATCTTCTTTTATAAGGAAAATGGAATCCAATGCACATTTAATAAATGTTGAGTAATGAGAAGAAGAATCATCATCTTTCTTTTTATGTAGCGATTTCTCTACAAACAATAATTCGACATAACCAATTCATTCAATCGGTTATGCATGCATTTATTGCATACATGCATGTCATTTCGCACACACGGAATAATTTTAAAAAGGAAAAGAATTATTGTTAAGGAACATAACTCGACGATTATATGATAATGGTCAAACTGCTAACTCTCTCTCTCCTATTTTGTCTCTTCATCTATAATATACCCAGCTAACCCAGCTTACATTCAATTCAAACAGCTATCAAGTTGAAAAAAGTAAAAGGGAAAAAATTGCCTTTTTACCAATTTTTCAAATCTCAAATCTGGATCTTTAAAATGCCTATTATGATGATGATGATCACAGCTTGAGTCATAAAAATGTGTGTACATAAAATATTATTGCATGAAACATTACTCTAACGGCTTGCATTAACGAGATGATTCAAATATTTTTTTTACAATGCTGTCGTTTATCTTTTATGCTAACAAAAAGTAAAGGCCAAGTACATACATACATAACATATAACGCCAAAGCCGAAAAATTTACATATGGCTCTTGTGGTGTGCGCTGTACTGTTATAAAACGTTCAATATGAAATTTTTTTAGTTTATCACATCCCAAACTGCATTTTTAATACACACATCATATATCTCTGCGTAGTTAAAAAATTGCTAAAATGACCGCCATTTATATACTAACAGATGATTCAAATAGACAATATTAGAGAGAAGCAGAGACGGTTGATGATGATAATAGGCATAAACTGGTTTTTCATTTTCTTTCTCGAAATCTTCTTTTATGAATGGCGAATTTGCTGTTACTGTATGATTTGATTATGACAGTGCGTGTAGGCTTTTTTGTTAAAATGGTGATGTTCAAAGGTTCAATCAAGTTAGCAAAATGTGCCTAAAATTGCTATGAACAAGTCTTTATTCTGATCATCATCCACTGAACAAGCATTAATTTTTTTTATCAAGAGCAGAATTTGGTGAGATGTGATAATGCAATGAAGTTGATCTTGTTATACATACCAAACCAACGTCACAAAAAAAGACAAGCTAATGTCATTTTACGTTAGGTTAAGTATAGAGAGAAGATAGCAAGAGAATTTATGAGTCTTTTTATGACAATTTATAGTCAGGTAATGACAATGTTTTTAAGGTTTTGAAAGTATCAAGTAACACAAAGTAACGTCATCACTGAGACACATGTAATATAATCAGAACGAATGTCAAACAACCTCTATAAAAACTCTAATGACAAAAATATACTTTTTATTTTTAGCAAAAGCACAGAGGGCTGGGCTGGGTTATGTTTATATTATGACCACTTTTCTTCAAGAGCTTTTTATATCGGTCAACCTTTCTTTTTTATAAAAATGTTTTGAAGGAGAAATTTTAGAGGATGCCGATGGCGTCTGTTGGGTACTATTATTACAACCGACAGACACAGTGAACATAACCGTGTAAGAGATCGTCGTGACATACAAATCTCTCTCAATTCACTCAGTCAGCCGACAGACGTAACGTGTATTATGATTACTACTGTTTTTGTCAACATACCAGACGTAATAGCAAACTCTTAGAGAATGTGGTCGTCGACCGTGTAGACTTGAAGGGAATGAAGATGAAAGTCATGAAATTTTTAAGGAAAAAACGTGTATATTTGCTTTATATTTTAAGAGTTCTGTTGTTGACACAGTATTTAACAAAGTGAGTGAGATGATTCTATTTTGCTGCTTGCTGTTGATGATGACGGTGATGTGATGATGTTGTAAGGTAGGTAGTTTGATGGAAAATGTTGCAGAAAGTGTTTATTTTTCCTACCAGGCTTAGCACGTATTTTAACGACTTATACGTTTAAGTAGTAAGTAGCACAGAGAAACAACCAGAACCAGCACAGTAGTACCGGGGCAAGGAAAATTTTCTAGTTACTTTATTTTAATTTCGCAGAGGAACTCAAAGTCCATAAAACTATCTGTTTACATACTTGCTTAGGGTTTTTTTTCTTAGAGATTTTCTAAGTAGCCCTGTCCCGAAATATTTTAAAAACACGAGACGGAAATGGAACTTGTGAGAGTGGGAAAGGGAATAAAAGTGTGCATTTGTGTTCAGAAATAGAAAATGAGAGGAACCTGTGGGGAGTTATGTTTTTACCCGGTCGCTTGCTTTTTCTCTTTCTCTCTTGATATTTTCCAGAGAAAAAGCAGCAAACTTCCCTTCCAGGGTTCTATGTAAAGACTGTTAGGAAAACCGGAAAGTTTTCCTCTTTTCTATGAGTGTGTCTCTCTTTCCATGCATGGATCTTTCTCTCCTCTTTCTCGTTTTACGTTACAAGGGAGAAGTAGAGATAGGAAAAAGCTGCTGGAAATTGCTTCTCATCCAAAATGTGCTTCAGCAGATCTACTCTCTCTGTGAAAATGGAGGAACATGAGAATAACTCTGAAGAGAGTTGAGAGAATAGCGTGTGGTGTGTGTCAGTCAACACCGTATTACCAAGAGTAACTTGGGACTTGTGAAATTTTCTGCACCGACTACTGCCTGTCTAGAAAGTGTATGATGGGAAATGGAGAGTTTTCCTTCCTTTTTCACTCCTTCGTTTTCTCCCTCCCAACTTATGTCCCCAACTGCTTACTACACTGTATTCTATTTTACGTCATGGGCAAAACCAAACGATATTTTTAGTTGAAAACACTCTTACGGCTGAGGGTATGATGCTTTTCCACAGTTGTGTCACAACAAGAGGAGAAGTGTTCGAGGTTGAGAGCTAAAAGAGAATGTGGAAGGAGAGCCACCTGCTTGAGCCTTTTTATTGTTGAGCCCCGCACAAACTGGAGATTGAGACTTGGTGGTGCTATGTATTAGCTGATTTGAACCAAAAGCACCTTCATATCGTCGTCAAAAAATATATATATAGTTTGCTTGGCACTATATCTGACTTAGCTGGACGCTAAAGCCTTTCTTTGTGTACATTAGGCATGCAATGGTAGGTAAAGTGGATATTACTGATATTGAAGCTGTCCATGAATGTGTATAGCTCTGTAGAACACTTTTCAATCCACTACAGAAATACTGTATTCAGACAAGCTTACTTATTGAGGGAATATGCTTTATACGGGATAAATCGGCAATACATATGGAAAGCTGCTTTTATTTTCAGTGTGTTCCAACTTCTCCACTTTCTCTCTTGACGTATCTATTTTCCTACATGAATACAAACCCATTCTACAATATTATCAAATTTAGTGTCCCGCTTTACCATTATCCCGTTAAAATGCAAAGAGTTTTCTCATGAGCTTCTTGGTATATATTTATATTTAAATCTACACACTAATACAAGATGTACCAAAACTATTCTTATTCTTGTCAATTCAATCCAAATGAATACAAGCCTTACAGAGACATCGTGCAAACAAAAAATCACTTAAATGGAGTAACTTTTTTCATGTTGCTTGTACTATTGACTATATACTGCCCACTTTGCATTTCACATACATTATGCATAATACCCCATTCAATGGGGAAATTGACCTTATGCAGTTTTATGAGGAAAAAGAGTCCATTTGTAGAAACATATGAAAGTATGGCATAAATATAAAATACATGCGTATCTACACTTTCATACTTTCACCTCTATTGTTAGGCTACTGAAATGTAGGAGTGGAGGATTGCTTAACCTATTTATAAAGCACTTGCTTCATTTTTACTCTACCACACCTGTTTCATGCATGCTTTCATCAGGCTTTATAATATCTCCGAGTGGTACAATATGTATTCATATTATTGCGATACATAATACATTATCGCCATCCAAAACTTATGCAATTCACTTGTCAATATTCGGTTGCCTGCTACCCGCTGCTGCTTTTTTTTATCCCGTAGTAATCCTAGTCGTCAGTAAGCAAATTTAAAGCCTTAATACCTCTCTGTATGTTACTGAACAAACGACATCCATAAATGCAGAGCTTCTAGCTCTAGATGACAAAAAGCTATAAAGGCAAAGAAAAATAGAAAAGGTTGGTTTCATCAAAGCAAGGCATGAAATGAAGTTGCCATACAAAAAAATGAATTGGTAAAATCCTTACAAGCTGACACGACATAGAAATTTAATCAGAATGCTGTATTTACTATTAGCCCCATACAATTTCATTTTCTCCGTGAAAAGTTATAACATGCAATAGGAAAGAGTTTCGTGACAACTAAGGCGCTTGGTGAATTTTCTTTTCTTTAGCAAACTCCAGTTCAGATCAGAGATAACTAGAAAGAAATGCGGACTTTTTCAAGTTTCTTATCAGTTGTGTAACTGCCTGATACTGAGTATACACAGTAACCTTTGTCTAAGCATACCCACTAATTCAAATATTCTACCTGTTTGGGTGCAAAACGGTTTATTTCATTGTTCCTTTTTAAAAGTTAAAAAGTTCCACTACTTTAAATGTTCCAATTGTTAGAAATGCTAATCAGCTATAAAAAACCTTTTAGTTTCATTGTTTGAGTAAATAAACAGTACACTCCTTCAGAGTGTGCTGCTTTGCTTTGTTCGTTTCTTGTACGCAGCTCTTCTGCTGTGATATGCTTTGCTCGCTCGGTGCCCTTGCGAGTGTATCTAAAATACAAGTAGGTCTCCTTCCACTTACGTATGTTAAATCTTTTGGTCCCTTCAACCTACGAACCATAGTTAAAATCTTCTCTTCGTTTATGGAAAAATGCCACGTAGAATTTTGGTGCCCTGTAGATAGAGTTTACTTGTGTTGTCGTTTTGCTACGCTACTTACTTTAAGCCTATAACCTGTAATAAGCTGTAACATGGTAAAGATGCATTGTATGCAAACATGTATGTAAATCACCTCATTATTAAGACAATTTTACAATCCATTGTTATGTTCTAAGGGTCAATTTCTAACTGTATGAAATTTCTAAGTGTAAGAATTTTACTAAACAATGTAAGTACCTGAAGATATTTTTAGCCTTTTTAATCTACTCTCAGTCAATATACCATCTCGATGTTTTAGCATTCATTTTACCTTTTGC
>JAQIWN010001028.1:0-23896 GCA_034699025.1 Entomobrya cf. arborea Gr-Col-00668
AAAAAACGTTAGAATAGCAAATATGCTGAGCTGATACCTATAAGTATTACATAAAATATGATCGTATGAATTGTATTACTCTGTAAAAAAATGCATGCATGGTGGTGTGGTGATTGTGATGGTATCATCCTGCTGAGGAGATACTATATATTTTTTTTTGGCTGTGTAGTGAATGCCGTCGTCGTTGCTGTTGATGCACTGCCTTGTCTTTTGCGTGTTTGGTGTTTTTTCAGGTTTCTTGGCTGTTTTTTTAGTAGAGCTCTTCTGATGCGATGTGAATGCGAGAAAATTTTGATGATGATGATGATGCCACAGTAGTCAGTGCACTGCATGCTGTGTTGCTGCATGTTGTTGGTAGTGGTATTAGTCTGGAGAGAGTTAACCCTTCCAGCTCAGTTTCGTACGAGCTTTGTTGGCGAGAGGAACGCCGCACGCATAGCGAAAAGTCAAGCCCGAGCTTCTTTACTGAATTGTCAAAAAAAAGTTGAAAGTTAAGAGAATTCAGTTGACTTGCTAAATGAAATTCAGGTTTACTGAGAGAGAGAAATAATAATTTTTTGGTGATTTGGACTTTTTGTCATGAATTTTCATGAATGTAAGTGTGTGGAAGTAGAACGTGTTGTTGTTCAAATGACTTTGTTCCAAATTCATTTTTAAAAGGAAACTAATTTTTGGAAGGAAAGGAAATGGAAAATGATAGCGTGTTTTGGATTGAAGTGAAATCAAAAAAGTAAAAGTGTTTTTGTGTGCCATGCCGTCGTGTGCGTTCGTTCCGCGCTTTTAATCATTGATATCAAAAATGAAATAATTGTTTCATCTAAAGAAAAACTGTGTCAGTCGGTATTTTTAGTTGGACAATATTATTTTCTAGTTTTTTGATCACTTTTCTCTTTGTGTTGTGTTGTGTGAATACAATATATACACAACAGACTAATTGAAACTCTTGAAATTTTGGAATAGAGAAGTAAACAGACAAAAAAGTAGGCAAAGATGAGCAACTAACCAAACCATTTTTGAATTTTTAATAAACACAAACAACCAAAAAAGTTCTCACAGAGAGGTATGTACATTGTTGGAAAAAATTAGAAAATAAATATTTTGTTGGTAAATCGCAAAAAAAAACGTAATTTTGGCACAAAGGAAAATTAAAAATAGAACCTTATCTGTTGACGTAAGCTTTTTACCTGCTGCTAGTGAATTAAAAAAACATTGGAAAAAAAGATGATAATATCTGCAATGTGGAATGAACCACTTTTAAAAAGCAATGCATGAGTAATAAGCTTGTGAACTCGGAAAAATTAAAGTCGTGTGTTATTTGTTGTTTGGAGTAAAGGTACACGTACAGAATACCGTTGGATTGTCAAAATATTAGAAAGATTTTGTGTTTGGATGTTGGATGTCTGGCTGGTGTTTTCGGTTTTGCATCTCATCCTCATCTTCTCTTTTTGTCGTTTCTGACTTGACATGAATGAGTGAATGAACGAGTCAAGTTTCTTCGTGAGTTGGAAGAATCGTCGTGGTAAAGGTGGTTGTGTCTGTTTGTTGTGGTTTTTTGCTCTGTTGTGAGGCTTAGTGTGTCTCATCCTCATCATCTTTTCATCTTCACACAGTTTTTAAGTCAAAAGCGTGTGTGTGCATATTATGTGCAGAGGAAAATTTTCTGATCTGTTGGATTGATGTGCAGTATTGGCTGACTTTAACCTGAAGCCCTATCTCTGGTTTTGGTCTCCTTTTTGCTGAAAATGATGATGTGTTCTCTTTCTGGTACCTCTTATTCTCAACTCTCTGAACAAAATAAACAAGAAGGTGATGAATAATATTAAAATATTTTTGAAGTGTTGTTGAGATGATGTGATGAGGAGGATGATGAAAGAGTGCAATTTTAAATGTAGAGGGATTGTGTGCTTTATGCAGTGAAAAAAATGGTTACGTTACAAAAAGGTGAAGAAGAATGTTGAAAATATTTTGAAAAGTTGAAAGGACTAAAATATACTTAAGTAAAGGAGAATATATTTTTGCCTTAAGTGATTTGGTGAATGGATGGACAGGTGAACGGATCAAAAGGAGATTTTTAAGGTGTGTTTCTTTATTTTTTTTATGAATGATGAACGTTTCATGTTTGTGTGGTGTGTGAGTATTTTAACAAAATGTGAATGAAAATTTGCGGTTATTTGTTTTGGGGGAATATTTTTTTGTGAAGATTAAAAGATAGATAGCATAGCAATTCATGGTACAAATGAACTAATGCTGTGTATAAGCTGTTTGGCTGCAGGTAAAGTGTCGAGAGTCAGCGATAATAACGGTTAATTATGTAACATGGGTAATTTGCCACTTCCGGTTTGCAAAGGTAGGTACACATGTATTTGCACAATTTACAAGGTGACGTTAGCAATTAAGCTCAGGTTGGTGTCGGTGGTCGGCCAGGTCTACTTTTTTCAATTCTCAATTTTTCCATTGATTATTGGTTGAAACCAGACAGTTTGGGAGTTCAGAGAGAGACAGTGAGAGATAGAGAGAAAATATCCTTTCCCATAATATTTCAAAGTGAAGCATTATAATTTATTGGCAGTTGTCAAACGAGTTGCGTAATATGTCCTCTAAAAACTATTTTCCCTCAACTTGTTTTTTCCAAAAGCTTTTAGACAAGTATTTAAGCTCCTGTTCTTCAACATCCCGTGGAGCCATCACCTTGATACATGTTATTGTGCAGTAATTTGAGCATAAAAAATGAGAATAAAGTAGCCAAATTAGGAAGATTGAAAATGGAGTTTTGCGGTTGGGTAGCTCAGTATTTTTTTATGGTGAGTCATCTTCATCATCATGTGTCAAGCCATCAGAGAGACACGCACACATCATACACACATTATACATTATCATCATCCTCCTAACAACCGCAAAACTGAAAGTAAAACTTGGACCAAACTCAATCTCAACCCAACTCCTAAAAATGGCTATAAAAATAAAATAAAGACAGAAAGACTCGCTCGCTTTTTTGCAAATCTTTTACCGGCATTTTTTTCGGTGTCTCCGTCTCCGTGCTAAAAGCTCATACATCCAGTGTCTTCATTCAACTATGTTTGTACTTAAGATCACCTTCACCTTCTTCGCCACACTGACGCCGTAATTACTGCAAAAAAAGTTTGAAAAGTCTTTCATTCTGTTTGGCAGCTCAGCGCAGCGCCAGGCAAGCCAAATAGCCAGTCAGTGACAGGTGGCAACAGCGAGCGATTCACAAAAAAGGAGAACAAAGGAATGATGATACCATTCATTCTTTTGTTTCATTTTCTTCAGTCGAAATACTTAAGTTAACTACTCTATCACCATATCCTTCACTCCATAGTCCACACTGCTGGAGACTTAGCACTTTTTTAAATGTATTAACTTGGTTATTATATTACTGGAGCCCAGTCAGAGCCCACATAAAAAAATCAAAGAGGTATCGAGTTTCATTCCAAATTCCAACATTCGATACGCTACTCGTCTCTACAAATTGCATTTTTATTAACCCATCACTCACATTTAATGATTATATCCAGCCAGATAGTTTTGTTGCTTGTTATAAAATTACTTGTTTTTTATATTATATTTCTTTCTGTTTCTGGGATCCTTGTAATAAATAAACAACTTGTTGGATTGGATTCCTTTGTAAAGTTGACTTGAAAAGGATAATCCTTCGATATCCCATTATTTTATGCATGCCGCAAAAAAAACCATCCACTGCAATATAATATTAAATGCAAAAATAAAAATGCATTGCACAACAACGAAAACAACGTGTGTGGACTTTGGGATGAAGCCATGATCATGATCATGTTTGATGGAGGTGATAAGATTTGCAATGCACAGGAATTCAGCAAACTACTGAGCTGAGGATCGAATCTCAAAAACAAATCAAAATTTTATTATTAGCTTTTCATTCAAAAAAATTCCAATCAAAAAATGCAAAGAAGCTAATGCATTTTTATTATTATGTTTTTATCAATAACTCAAATTGGTTGGTATAAAAGTAAAAAAAGGGTTGTCTTTTTTCACTTGACGTATATCAAATCAAACGAAATCAAACTTATCAGGAGTCGCAGACATACGATACTAAAATACAAAAATAAATTAAACTGCGGGTCTCCCTAATAAATATGTTGTACAATGTGTAATTTGATAATCGAATAAATATTTAAATTTACACCCTGAACAGTTCAGAACATTTTATTTATGAAAGGTTATATCACCTTTTGACTTTGACCTTTTCGATTATCTTTTGCAGCAGCCTTTATTCTGGCAGCAGCAGGAGACTGATGCGATGGTGGTGGTGCACAGGAATAACATTATATAAATCTGTTATTCAATTTCTTTTCCTGCGAAAATCGTAGCCAAAGTTAATCTCTCTAAAAAAATAAACACAACTTTTAACTCTCAAGACAAAGTTTGTAGTTTACGGTTGACTTGACTTGACGGGATTTTTGCTGATGTGTGCGGTTGAGTGAGTAGAGACACAAAGATAGAGGGGACAACATCAGTTGTTGCTATTGAGATAAAGTACATCTCATTTGATTAACATGGGGAAATTTTGGCTTTTTGAAGAAAAATGAAATCTTGTCCGCTCTATATTTAAGTGTCTCTACTGTTGAGTGAATTGCATTTCATGAATAAGAAATACACTCATTATACCTATGTAATAGCCAGTTAAACGCTATAAATTTTTATTGGTTTTTTTCTCCACATAACTTATAATTGTGAAAGGAGGAAGCTCTTATGTAAGCGTATAATATTTTTTCTTTGTATTACGATTACACACCAGTCAATTTTTGACAAATGGGAATATTTTTTTCCTGTGCGTTCATCTATCTGCTGCTGCGTAAAAAAGTTGAATTGCAGTCGTGCATGCCATTTGGCCGTAAAAATTGCACTCAATAAATTATTCCACCTATACCACCATGTAGACATGCATGAAAGTGTGCAAGCCAAACAGGATGGAAAGGAAAAATTCAAAGTCAGCAAGTCAGTTTAAGAAAAAAAGAGAACTGGTATCGGTTCCTTCGTCGTCGCCATCATCATCTTCTTCGGCATTTGCTATAAAACTGTTGGATAAAAATTGCACTTTTACTTATCATCACATTATTATTATCCTGTCAAATATGTCAAGATAGCAGAAAAAACAAGAGAAATGGATATAGATATTTTTTATCGAATTCTGCAGATTTGCATTTGAAACCCACCAACCGGAAAAGGCTAATAGCTTTTCTCAAACTCTACTCATCATCTCACACGCAAAACGTCTTACACCTTTTGCCACTTTTGATGCAATTGCTGATAGCTTTGATTCTGATCCATTTTCTATAGTTGCGTGTCTAGTTTTTAAAAATATTAAACCACATCATCTTGATATCTGGCATACTGATACGATACGATACTTTGGGAAAAAATGTAAAGAAAAGATTTTTTTAAAGAACTGATTGTTATACAATCAGAGAAAATGGGATGAAATGAATAATGCAAATGGTAAATGGATTTGTTGAGAAAATCACTTAATTTTCCCACAAAAAGTGTTGCTGACTCAGACTTGCAGAAAAAGACGTGATGTATGCAGTATATGATGCGTGCTTCCTTTATTATTGACATGAATAAATGAATTTTAATATCAAGTTTTCTGCAACATAACAAAACTATTAAACTTGAAATGCAACGACTTACATTATAACTGTGTAAAGAAGAGAGCAATTTATGAATGTTTTGGCATTTGGCAAATTTTTTGACGAAAATTGTCTTCTGCCTTTTGCCTTGTACACGTGTTTGCGTGAGAAGATATAAATTATTCTTTGAATAATTTATCCAAAAAAATCAATCATGTCATGTGTGTGTCTGTGTCAATGCTTCAGATAATGTGACAGTTCATTCACATTTGACGTTCATTTGCATTCTCAATTCCCTTTTTACTTCCAGTTCACAAGTGCAGTTATGTTTGCTGCTGTGATGTGAACCAAGGAAAATTATATGTATGGATTTTTCAATGAATGTGCAAAATTGAATATGTAAATGCAGAAAAAATAGATTACTGTAAGGGAGAGATGTTCGTGATGTAAAGGTAACTGAAATGGGTAAATCATTTTTTTAAATTAAAATTTTTACGAAAAGTCAAGTCATGATTATGATGAGATGACACTTTTGTTGATATGATAATTTTGGTTGAGATTTTATTCTAAGAAATCCCATTATATCCATTAATCCCATATATTTACTCTTTTTAATAAGCTTGTGTGACAAAAACGTGTAGGTATTTGCTTATAAAACTGTACAATGTTGATTTATTAGGGAGGAAGGGGATACTAAATACTAAATTATACTTGTTAAGCATAATCATATTTTACATTAATTTCTGGGAACTGCTAAATGGCTTATGCGCAAATGAATTATGATGACAGTTGGTATGATGCTGTTGTATGTTATTGTTGTTCTCCTGTCGTGTCCACTTCCATGGTCAAAAGTGTTGAACATGAATAATTTTATTAAAGAGTAAACAAGCCTATGTTAATATTTAATTATAAGACAGAAAGAGAGAGACGGGGAGGGGACAACAAAATATGGTTTGTTTTCTAGTTAACAGATTATTTTCTACAAATTGTAAATACATACTTACTGATAGAGTCCCTCAAAAGAAATATTAAAATTTGTTGTGTGAATGCATGGGAAGCTGGGTTTCATGTATTCGGACCTTTTAATTGAAAAAAAATCTTTTAATCTGGTCTGATAATGTTGTACAATAGTTATACCCTTTCGACAAGTAAATTGATAATAAATCATGAAGAATCAGAAAACAAAATTGAACTGGATGCACTAAAAAATTATAGTTTGCATTTTAGACGACAATACAATAAAAGCATAGTTTAGTTTTAATTTCAATCTTAAATAGATAGCGTACTTGAGGGTTTGTAAACGAATGGTTCAGATAAGTGGACAGGCAAAAGAATTAAGTAGGGAGTAGGGAGATGTGATAAAAACGGAAATTATCTGTCCAGAAGAATCTGAAATTTAATTCAGGACAAAAATGATGTACAAAATTATTGATCTGAAACATGCCAGTATTGCACTCACTAACACTAAAATTGATAAATATATTATACTGCTGCTGCTGCTGAATATTTCTTATACATTCTATACTTAAATGACCTGTGTTGATGTGTACTAATTTTAATGCTACATTTTATCCTCAAGATATATGAATCAAAAGCTTACCTTACTCTATATCCCATACAAGTATGACTCATGTTGTAGTCCCGTTTCTGCAATGAGTTCATTTCTTGGAGTGTCATCAAGATCATATCAGTTTCTGGGAAAAGAAAAGGGTCAAAATGCATACAAACTTGTACAAATGTTATTCTTCTGAGTACCTATTTCTCTGCTGACGCTGACTGTTTTGAGTCTTCAAATGAATATACCAAAAAAAACCCATATCTGAAATAGTACTTGATATCCATAAATGAAATGCAACTACCAAAGTTAACCATATAAGTCTGCATTAAAAAATATAATTGCATATAGGCTGGGACTGCAGTACTCTAGAACATCTTACCGAATAGACAATACTTTGGCCTTATCTATTTCTCAGGAAAAAAGATTTTCTAACTGGCAGATGCAGACTTGCCATTATTTGAGAAAGTATGAAATTTATACCACATGCATTTTACGAGAAGTATGTGGTTTCTGGTACTTTTACTTGTAACAAAGCAGCAAAAGTCAAAGCCAGGCCAGGGCAGACCAGACCAGACCACAGCATGCAACATCCGGTCTCTTTCCTCAAGTCACTTTGCTTTTCTTATGAAATTTTGGAAAGATCAAGACAACGAAGGGGTTCTTTTTAAGAAGACAACATGATACCACTATTTTTTTTGGCTCGTGGTACATTATGACTTGCATTTGGGCGTGTATTCGTGTGTGAATGGCCCCAAATACTGTATACATTTACATGCACATATCATATTTCACAACTTATTACACTTTACTGATAGAAAGTGTCATGTTTTGTTTTTATTTCTATTAATAATGCATTTCGTCGTGTTTTCTTTTTAGTCATCATCATACTCTCCTTCAAGATTATTAAGTATGCAGCTTACCCATTTTATCTTTATCATTATAATGTTTTTCCTTGTTTGTGATGATGATAGTAAAGTTACTTTTCTTTGGAGCACTTTAGACTAACTTTTAAACAAACAAAAATATACCCAGGAAAAAAGTCATTATCACATCATTATTCTCGATGATGAGCCCATTTGTTTTGACACGTTTTTCTGTTTTCTTGAGAAAATCAAGATTTCACTCTGTCTGGAGCACGTTCCATTTTTTCCCAATTCACTAGCAAAATACAAAATCGATGGCTTAGTATCAGAATGCTTTTACTTTAAAAAAATAAAAATCACAAAACCCGTTTACTTAATTTTTAGGTCAAGGTACAAAACCCGCTTAGTTATTTTGAAAAATATTTTTCCAGGTCAAAATTACATGGAAAAACTAAGCACAAACGATGACGATATTAAAATGTGCACAATATTTTGAGAAAATAATGTCCATAAAATCTCAATATGCCCCCAAACCAATTGCAAGCGGATTTTGCACACAGTGCTACACTGCTTGAAAAAGCTTTTCGTAATTTTTCTTAAAAATTAGTAAGCAGGTTTTGTACCTTGATCTAAAAATTAAGTAAAAGGGGTTTGCGATTTTTATTATTTTTAAGTTAAAGCATTCTGATACTAAGCCATCGAAATATTTCTTTATATTTCAACTTTTTCTTCTTGTAAAAATATGAAGTGTAACGAACACATGAAGTAATTTCCTATTCCTGTCCCCTTCAGTTCGACTGCAGACCATCTTATCTTCTCTACACTTGTGATTTTCATTTCATTTTTTTAAATTGCCTTTTTTTCTCTAAGGACCTTGTGTTAAGTTAAAATGACGACATAAGACAAGCAACACAACAACTCGGCATCGGCAAAAAAACTAAAGAGAACAACAAACGCGATACCCAAGAATAACTTTTTAGTAATGCGGACTACGGTTTTGTTTTATTTTTTTGGAGTATCGTTACCACCACCGAAAACGTTTGCTCCTCCCCCACCTCCCTCCACTAAAAAAATCTCTTTCTTTTTTTGGAAATGTAGCTATCACCATAAATATAAGTTGTATAATATCAGTAAAATATACATAATATGTGTGCTTTACTGTATATGACAAAGCGACAATCTCAAGAAAACCTAAGAAGCCAACAGCAAAGTCACCAGAGACGCAGAAGAAGAGACTTTTACGTTTATGGAATTTTAAAACAGATTTTTTTAGCAAGGCTGGTTAGGTATGGTTTCGTTGATACTGTAGCTGCATTTATTAAAGTACAAGCCAAGTCAAGTCCACCAAGTCAGTGTGAGATGCAGTTATATTCCATCTCCATCCTGTTAACTGTCTCTTAAGCTTTAATAATAATCATACAAAAAAAATCTCAAAGTAAAGTAGACTCATTTTCATGCAAAAGCGTTCTTAATACAACACAGCTGCTTCGAGCTGGAGAGGCAAAAGGAGGAGAAAGAATATCAAATAGGTACATAATATAATATTAAGTTATAATATAGTAAAACGGCAAAAAATTTGCATATGGTCCCAGTCACGAACTATCCCAAAAGTCGTTTTCTTTCTCTACGTCCGTCCGTAACCATTCATTCATTTTCATTTGCATCTTTTTCATATCCTCATCAAAATGTTGAATGTAAACTTTTATCAAGTTTTTTCTTTAAAACGACAGTTTCATTTCATTATTATTACCTTCTCTCATAGCGCTAATCTAACCATTTTAGTTTTTACATATATGAAAAATAAAATGGCAAGGCCAGAGAGAGAAAAAAGGGTTAACTTTTATTCGGAATACGTGATAAAATGATTTAAAGAGAAAATAAATGAATGAATGAATAAAACCAGCAATTTTCTTTTACAAAATTTAAAAGAAAAAATGATTTGTTAGCGGGCCACCATGCTTGTTGAGCAAAATTTTGAAATTTTAAACATAAAAAGTGCTATGTAATAAGCATGTAATTTAACCTGACACCTTAATAAATAAAAACTATACGTTATTGAAAGAAAACCGGACGGAATGCTATCACTATCACCATCGTCGTCATCATAATCGTTATCAATTTAAAGATTAATCAGTTATTTTACTTGACACTGAATTTTCCACTAGCCATTCTTCTGCCTTGTCATATGTCAGATTTTATGACTATGTCAAAAGAAAAAAAAAACGGAGACTTCAAGACTTCATTGTTAACCCTTTTGTTTATCTTGCATATTATTTTATTTGATACGACGATAAAAAGTATGTGAAATGAATTGAATGAGTGAAAGAAGCAAACAAAAAGACAAACAGGAAAATATCACGCATGTGAATAAAAAAGGTTACTAAATGATTGCTTATCTTTTTATTTGTCATATTTTTTATGAGCATAACGGTCCAAAAAACCAAACTACACATCATCTCATCTCATAATAAACAAGACACGAACGAAGACAGGAACAATTTTAAACAAAAAAGGTCATGGGTGCACAGTGTACGAAGAGAATAGAGAGCACTATGTGCTTCATGAGTGGAATTACATAATTTTAAATTTAAGTAGCTACCTTTTACCCAAGCTTGCTGATATGAAGTCATGACATGACATGTCTAGCTTAAAAGTGACGAGTATACGTGACTTTGTGAATAATACAGACACACAGCACCAGAGGGAAATAATTGTTTTTAAAATGTAGAGGTATTTCTTAAAGTCATGTCTTGTTCCGCCTTTTCTTGTTGGGTTGGGTGTGCAAATTCTCACTTCTCCAAAAAAAAATATACAACTCAAGTATTCGTCATCTCATCTTACAAAAAAAATCACAGTCTCATCATTAATGTGTATTCACGCGCACACTCTTCATATTATAATAATTTTCTAGAGTTCTTAATACTTATAAGCATGTGTACTTAACTTGCTCCGCTGAGTTCATAGTCCGTTAATTTTTAGTAGTCCATAAGGCTAATAATATTAATAACCAATTTTGCATCTTATCACAAATCTCACACATTTTTTAAAAATGCAACAGCAACAGCCTTTTAAAAATCCTGAAATGGAGTGCGGACTGCAGAGTCTATTAAAACCTTAAAAGAAATAAAAAATTATGTACAATTTATAGTGTGCTTTCTGCACATGTACTTTTTTTGCTGGTGTGTTGATATAGTCATAAAGTAAGCTATAAAAACAAGATGGCAAACTGAGACATGAGATGAGAGAAGTGAATTGAATGTGCAAAAAATAAGAGAGAATATACCTACATAAAAAGTTTGTTTTGTGCCGGCCGGCTAGTTACATGGACGGAGCAATTGTGAAAACAACAAGACAAGGAACATAAATGCAAGCATGCATGACCAATGATGATGATGTGATGTGGTGGAGGATGTTTTTGTGAGAGAGTTGAGTTGAGTAAGCTATTTTTTATCTTTTGAGTTGGTTGGGTTAGATGAACTGGACTGAGGAAAGGACAAGACAAACCAAACCCATTCACCATTTCACAAGAGAGATTTCTTTATTGAAATGTGCAGCAAAAGCTTTATTTTGAGTTTTAAGAGTTTGTCAAGTCAAGTCAAGATACAGAGTTCAATATTGGCTTTTGACTTGGGTTTTATGTGTGTAAATGCCTGTTTATTATGATTTCCCCCCTCCTTTCGTAAATAAATAAAATGAAATACCAACTTGCCTGAATCCTTTTTTTATTCTCATTTCCAATCTATAGCTAGCCAACCGTGAAAATGAGGGTTTGCCTTATAAAAAAGTGTATAGACACAGTTTATTTATCCATTTCATTCAAAAGTGGCTATTTTTTATACTTCACTGCATAATCTGTGGTGATGTGACATAAAACGATCAAATATAACCTTAAGGCCAGGCCAGAGTTTCGAGAAAAGAAATTGAGATAATTTTATTATCACCTTTAGAATTTATTTAGTAAGAAAAATTAGAGGGGGGAAATTATTGAGGACACAAGTTGTGTGTTATGTCATGTCATGTTTTTCTCCTTATACAGATTTTAAAATGGCAAAATGTTTTTGAATTTTAAATTCGGATTTTGCACAAGGATTAATGTGCTTCATCTTTTGAAATCCTTTTTGAAAATGAAAATATTTGTTTTTTATGAAAGTGCCAAAAAACCTTAGGCAAGATTTACACAACGCATAGGTATGTATATACCTATTTATTTATTTGCTCACTCAACTCACTTAAATCTCTTGGAGTGTTTTAACACGTTTTACTTTTGCATAGCTGTATGTTTTTGTTTGTTTAATTTATTTTCATAAATCTTCTAGCCAACCTCCATTCATTTCTCTATGTCACTTGAAAGCTTATATTATTACAGTGTAAATGCAAATATTGAAACTTCTCTGTTGGCTTTATTGCGAGATGATTTAAAATAATAAACACATTACATTACGCACCCTAAACCATTACTTTATAATGCAATGGGATAATGAGATGTGATGTGCAAATAAGATAAGAAGGTTAAGATGTATGATGTGTACTGGACTACAAACGAATCTTTTACGTAAGAAAAACGTCTTGAATTAAATACATCTGACACTGCAAATTCCTATGTAGAGAAAGACGAAAATCTTTGCTAAAAAATGGCAGAATGTTTGCCTTAATTCTTAAATTCCAGTGGTTTAACACAAGCCGGTTTTTTCTTGAGTATAAATGTAACTGGATTGTGTCAGTAAATTGGAAAAAAAAAAGTTTTTAAGAAGACATGACATATCGCCATGAAATGAAACTCTTGGTGCGGCGGTGCGGTGTATGTGTCATTACAGCTTGGTAACTGGCAAAAAAAAGATGATCAAGATCATAATCTACACAGTATAAAATGTTGCACGTGAATGTGTGCTCGCCTTGTATTTTTTAACTCTCTGGTTAGTTTACTTACATCCGAATAATCTAAAGCCAAAGCTGCATGCGGAACGGGTTAGTAACTACGTTGAAATTTTTTGAAAGACATTCCCAATTCCCAGACACTTTGAACGATTATCTTCATCAAACTTCATGATGTCTCATGATATGATACTCTGATGATCTGATATGGATGTAAGTTAAGTTTGCCAACACAAGTTTGTTTTTTAGCATGTAAGCTGCTCTTGCTGTTTGTCCAAGTCCAAAAGTCACTTTTAAATACCAGCAGTCAAGTTTTTTTTTTACTTCAAAAAATATGAGGTTCTTGTTACACGTTTACCCGATGTAACTTGTAGTTGTTGTTGTTATTCAAAGTTCCACATCCACCACCGTCATTTTACAGAAAACATGTAAATTTTTTCCCATAAACAGAATTTTACTACAAACTGAAACGAATACCGTGGAGGAGAAAACATGGCATTTTAAATACCAACAAACTTTCCGATGATTCTCTTCGTTATTCTCTTTTTCTGTATTTTTAGCTGTTTTTGGTATTCACTACCGACATTTTATTAGTATCCTCTCTCTATCCTTATAAGGTAAATAGCCTTGTGTAGAGTAGTAAAAATACTGGAAATGGTAAATGGCTTTGTGTACTCAAATAATCACATCATCAAAAAGATCATCATGCTTCTCTCCAAAAAAGCTAAATACATCTTTTTAGTCAAGTCATGTCAGACTTAAGTTAAGACCATTGGCTGGTTTTTTCATTTTGTTTTTGTCTCTTCTCTTCTTAGTTTACATTTTACTACCCGATTTTACTTACCATTATGGTGACATAATGTGAAGGGATGATTGCCACTTTTACGAGTGCGTTGACAGATCGTATAATCTTAACTATTCTACATAAATACACATGTGCAGTGTATTACCTGTGCACTGTGCATATATGCTTATCAGTGAAAAAAACATGGTACATGACATGGCTCCACCAAAAACTAAACTTAATCAGCATACGACAATGACATCCTGGTATGGTAAATGATCTTACTCTGACATTCGTTCCTGATGCTCATAAAAATTCTTATTTTTTTTAAAGACGCATAAAAAAATCTTGGAAAAAAATGAGACCAAAAGAGAAGGTGTGAATGTGAGAAAGAAAAATATACGGTTTTAAATATAGTTTACTGACTGACAATAAGCAGGTTTTGGTCTTTTCTGTTTTAAACTATTTTGAAACTATCTCTGATGACATCTGATTAGCAGTACCGTTTTAGTACACTAAGAAGTCATATTAGTACGTTGGTGCTAAACGAAAAAGAAAAGAAAAGAAAAAATTTAAATAAAAGGGAGATATGAATGCTAAATACCTACGTATTATTGGCGAAATGTCAGTGTACTTAATATTTTGTTTTGACATGATTAGCATGACAGTAAATTTATGAGGAAAGTTGTAAAAAAGGCAAGTTTTATAGGTAGAATTATGGCAAAACGTGTAGAGCGGCGATAAACCTGAATTCGGGTTTTTTATTGGGCAACTTTTTTCACTTCTTGTTGTCGTAGTCGTGACGTGATCGACATCAAAATATGTATAATATGTACATTCAATATGTTTGTCCACAAAAAAACGAAATATGACTGTAGTAATTTGAATTTGGAAAAGTAGAATGCATGACTGACTATGATCAATGAGTTGATTGATTGATAGCTGCTGTTTTTAATAATATTGAATTTTTTGGTACTAAAAAACTTTTCTATCAAGTTTGTCGTGTTACCGGTTTGCTAGGATAATTGGTTGATTGGTTATACATTTTTATGTGCTATTGCGATTTGTAGAGAGAAAAAAACGACAAAAAATTAGAAATAAATTGTAACTTTTCTATTTTTTCTTTTGACGAAATTATTGTTTGTTGTTTTGCATTTTTATTTGTATGTCAAAGTAAGGAGGACAGACACGCAGAAAAAAATTGATATTGCCCAAAAAACATGGTTTAAAAAATTGAAACATGCATTAAAGTTTATTAACATATCGTGTAAAGTAATGGAACTGGTTTTATTTAAGGACAAACTACGGTTAGTTAGATAGGTACAAGTGCAATTTTTTATTAATGGTGATTGATGTGTTTAAATTTAGAGTGAATATATTTTTACATGTAGTCTAATTGCTTTACGCATTAAAGATTTATTATTTTAAAACCATTTCAAACAACTCAGTCAGCTTCTGCACTGACTGGCTGAGTAAATGCGAATTATTGCAAAATTTTAATTTGAAAAACCAAACCAAATTAAAGCAAGTAAGTTCACAAGAAAATTACTGGAAATTAAGTTGTTTGAGATGATGAGTCAAGAGTAATTTTTTTCGCGTTTTTAGCATGCATGGTCTATTCACTGACTGACGAGTTTAATTTGATGATCATGATAGTCATATAATGATGACATATAAACTGACAAGCACGATGTAATTTTTTTACAAGATGGTTGGGTTTTTTTAAATGGTTCATTTCATAATAATAACAATCACTATTTAAACTATACTGCGGCCGTGTCGCGTCAAAAGAGTGAAAAAATGATGATAGCTATTAAAGTAACTTGTGTAACAATCGATTAATGATATTATGTGAACGTGAACCAAAAGGTTGTTTAAAACTTCGGTCCAGATCAGGCCAGGTGATATGATGATAGCTTTTTCTTCTTGTGGTTTTTTTATCGGTTATTATTATTGCCCGCCATTAGTATTACATGAAAAAAAAGTTTTATGGCTTATGTTACTCCGAAGAGAAAAGTTCCTTTTCGATCCAAGTGCGTTTGTCATCGTATCACATTGCTAGTTTTTTTTCTGCAATTATCTTGAGATACCTCTTTTTACGTACGTGTACCTTTTCCTCTCTTTCTGTTTTCGACACTAATTTTTATTATGGATTCAAGCCAAGAAAAAAGTGAGTCAAAGAGGAAATTATGGAAATTGACTTGACTTGGCTGTTTGTTCAGAAAAAAATTGCAATGCTAAGCATCTTTCTTTCCACTCTGACAAATCAAGTGTGGCCATGTAGTCTGCAACTGCGACTCAACTCTCCGCACAGTAGAATCTAAGCCAAAAATTAATAATAATTTTCTCCGAAGAGGCCTTTAACCTTTTAAGCAGCCATTTGTAGACTTGTCGACACACACACACATGAATGAATTGCATAATAGTATATGTATAACAACTTTGGTTTGTGATACTGGCCAAATTCATAGTTATTATTTGTAGATTTATATTACAAGCAAGAAAGAAAAGTGTGAAATAATGGGACACCTTTCCTTCCCCTCTGAAAATAAAAGAAATGACTTCACTTACGCATGCTGGCCATAATCGTTAAGATAATTATTCTACAAAATGGGGCCACAGAAGAAGGAATGGAATAAGTTTATTTGCGTGGGCGGTACACGCGTGATGATATATTATGCATGACTGCTTTGATGATGATATCAATGATACTAGAATTTGCAATGGTGGATCGCTTTCACAAAAATTGGACAAATTTTTATTGGAAAATGTAATTTAATTTGATTCTTTCTTTTTTACACAGACTAAAGGCAGTATTTCAACCCAAATTTTCCCCATATAATACTAAAATACTACTGACATTTTTAAAAATCTGAAAAAATCGGAGCACTGGAAGTTATACAAATTTTGCAGAAGAGCACAACCATTTTTCCCATTCTTACTTTCAACCAAAGAAGATAAATATTCCGATCCCTGGGGACTTTCTCTTGATATCTGAGACTCGACTGAACTGAAAGACACTTCACTATTTTCCTCCATTGTAGTCGGAGAAAAGAAGGAACTAAGGAACCTAGCAAAAAAAGAAGTCAAGTCACTCAACTAAGTTTACTCCCTACCTCTCATAGTCAGCCAAGTCCCCAAGCAAAGATATATCAAGAAGACGCCACTGACAACAGTCAAATAAAAAGACAGAGAGATCACCAAAGTAAGATTTCTCCAGTCGCCGATTTTTTTATTCATTCATGGACAGACTTGGAAAAGAGTATTGAAGTGGAAAAGCAGACTTTTTTCTTTTTGCTATATATTCTCCCATCAAATCATATCATATCATCTTCTTCAGATTTAAGAAACCTCTTGTCTGAAAAACCTGCTGTCTCTCTCTGTTCGATGTTCCTTTTTGAAAATGCTTAATACGCGAGAGATGATCCCTTTAAAAAAATAGATGGGAAAGTGAACCCATGAAAATATAGTGTGATCTGACTGAAAACACAGAAGAGTGAGATCAAAAAGGCTATAAAGATTCATAGAAAAGGGGAGTGCGTGTGTGTAATACTTATTTGTAGAGAAAGAAAGAACGTGTCCGTCGAACTACTTTTTGATCTTGTCATTGTCAACTTCATTGTCAAAGTCATCATCATCATTTTAACGTAAAACTTTTGTTCCTCGTGTGTGTCGTAAAGAAAGCTTGTCATAAAAAATTTAATAAATAAGTGGGGAGGAGAATGGCGTATCCATAAAATATTTTTTATACTTTATCTTTTTCGTGCGTGTTGCGTGGGTGGTGGTGTTGAAAACGTTCAGTTTAGTGTCCCCTGAAAACGTGTAAAAACAAATGAAATTTTCAACTTTCACTGGAAACAGAAGTATTTCCAAATCGTGTTTTTCAGTACGGTGAGGGTGTGGAGACACGGATTGAAATTGTGAAATTTATTTTTAGAAGAACGGATTTCAAGGAACGGATTTAAAAGGTATGAACAAAATTTTAAAACACTTTTTTCGTTAAAAATGTATCTCTTACGAAATAAATAGCTTGGATGAACCTTTTTTTCTCTTATTTTTTGCTTTTATACAATGTACACGCGTACAAACAGTTACAATATATACCTCTCTAAAAAACACACCTACTCACCATGTTGCTCAAATGGATTTTTTGTCCTTTCTAAAAAATAATGCTGAAACGTTGCAAAAACTTTAGTTTCCTTCTCTCCGGCTGTACTTGCGTAACTTGTGGAATTTGTTCGGTAGTACTTTTCCCTTAAAAGACGGAAACAACAGTGGAGTATACATAAAATACTGTCAAAAGACACACTTTCTTCCACGTGTTTGTTTTTGTGGGTAAAGTACGCAGCTACAGTTGCAAACATAAGAATACTTTATTTGCAAAAGTATTTTTTTACCTGTTATCTTTTTCCTCTGTATTACGCAGAATTAAAAAGTGTAGCAACTTTGTATACTCTTTTCCTCATTCCTTTTGCTCAACTTTTTTCTCTCCAGAAAATCCACCTCATTTGAAATTCAAGTGTAAAAGGAAAAGTCGTCAGGAAAAGCACAAAAAATCCAGGTCGTCTTGAGTATATTTTTACACACTTAAAACCTGTGAGCTGAACATGTTGCAACAACGACAACGCAACGACATCATCATCACCATTTCTTTCTTTTTTCCTGGTGTCATCATGTAAAAAGGATGATCATAATCATCATCCCTGAGAATACGATCTCGATACGGCAGAAAAAAATACACAGAGTACACTGAAATTTCATTCCATATGTCTTTGCCCAACTGCCTACATTTTACTTGGTTGTCTGACAACGCAGAGAAAGCCTGCCTATTTGTTGTCTCTTGTCCTTTCTTTCTTTTCTCTCTCTCTCTCTCTCTTGAAAAAGTTTAATAGGAAACGCAAACCAAATGTTGTAAGTGTCTCGGATCTCTCTTTCCTTCCATCTGATCCTTCCTCCTCTTGTCGTCCTTCTTCCATTTTTTTTCTCTACTTCTTGCCTATCAACATCTTGTGCAGTTTGGTGGATCATGATCATAGCATAGCTATCATCATCATAATCATGACACTATCTTCACCAGTCTCAAGACAGTATCGGATTTCCAACTTTTTCCCTATGTTTGATCACTGATCACAATAACTTTTTGTAAAACTTTTTTTTTCTCTGGGAAAGAGAAAATGGGAGTTGTGTTGCGATGCGATCTGATGATCTGATCGGATAAGAAAGCATAAAAAACATATATACTCCTACTCAACCACCATGCCATACCACCACCGTCACCAATTCTTTTCGATTTGTTCTCAGAAATAAAGAAAAGTGAGGAACAACATCTTGTCTCCGTTTTAGCTGAATGAAAAGAGGGACACAGAACAAAACTTTTCACTAGGAACTTTATGTACACCACACTACACACAGTGTATATATTGGACTTTTTTTTGGACATTTCTGGGTTTTCCTTCATCTTCAACCTCACTTGTGTTCATTCGGATCCGCTGAAAGTTTCATTGAAATTGGCCTCTAGCGTCAACTAAAGTCAAGAACCCGTCAAGTCCAAAAAAAACCTATCACATCCCTACACAGTACCCCTTTCTTTATAAAAAAAACATGTACAAAAATGTACACTCATTTTGTATAGAATATTTGAATGAAAGCAATGACACTGACAATAGGAAAATATAAATGAAAAAATTCGACAATGACGAGCCTGACACCATTCATTCTTCAGTTGGGGTATGTATAAATGTACGTACGGCGTACACAGTACTTCCAGAGGTTACGTCCAGTTTACATGATAGGGTTGATAAATTTCAGATGAAGGGATTTTTTCTTGAGATGTTATTTGACGTTTTACTTACTAAACTACTTTTTTTCGCTTTCAATTCCTTCGAGGTTTGGAGTGGCACACTTTCAGAACTATGCCAAGATATATTGTTCTGATTATTTGATTACCTTATTTGTTTATTATATTTGTCCTTTTTTGATTAGATAAATAAGATAAAAGAGATCAAAGAGAATGAAATGAGGTGGAAAATGTATAATACACTATTGAAGTCTATTATTCTCTTACATTTGCTTGTGGATATCAAAACTCAACTCGTCTAAAGATGGAGAAAGTTTTGTTATTTTTGTAAGTGGATGAATATGAGAATAAATGAAAAAAGAAGGAATGAATGAGAAAAATGTAGGTCGTATTTGAATACTAGGTATAGTTGATAGTTGCAAATGTAAATCTTAACTAAATATTAGCTTTTTTTTGGCTGCCTTATATTTTTCCTGGGAAATCCCACGAGAAAAAAAGTGAATCAGACTTCTTGTTTTGTGTTATGATTTCACTTACATTTTATGCTTTGCAACATGCACTGTAATTTTCGGGTACGATGTGAATATGTGAAATAGTAAATTGAAAAAATGTACATATACAAACAAGTATGTACAGTCGGATGATCATCCAGGCAGCAGGTTGGTCCATATGCCCAGAGGATACTACTCCAAATAGTTATGTTGTGCATTGCATACATAACCTTGTTAGTTTTCGGTCTGACCCGGACTGTGTATCACTTTCCACTTAAAACGAAACTACAAACTTTCCTCTCTGCTTTGAATTTTATGTTCAAATTTATTTTATCAAATTATTTAGTTTTATATGTACTGCTACTTGGTTCACTGTAGTTTTCACTTTGTTTTGTTGATAGGAAAAGTGATACAGTGACCTGCTTTCTTTTTAGCAAAGTTTTGTAGACTGAAGGAATGGTGCACTGAAGATAAAATGGTGTAAGATTTTCCCTGAACTAAATCAGTACTCGACCAACAACACGTAATACATAGCCAAGTCTAATTTTCTATTGTCTTTTCTTCTCTTTTAAATCAAATAGGGATATAAGCAAGTAAATTTTGAATGCAGTCGACTGACTGGTGTGATTAAAAAGTTTTAGGTTGAAAGTTGAAAAACAAAAAAGTTATGCCAATGCCGACGCTTTTGCAATATCAGTTCAGTTCACATAGCCAAAAGGCAATATAGCATGGTACGAAGATGAAGTATGAACTAGTAAACTGGTTTTATGTTGGGTAAAGGTGCTAGTGGTCTACAATGCGGCTGTTATATATAAGTATGGAACTAGAGCAGTAACTTAACGT
This sequence comes from Entomobrya cf. arborea Gr-Col-00668, assembly GCA_034699025.1. Lineage (NCBI taxonomy): Eukaryota > Metazoa > Arthropoda > Collembola > Entomobryomorpha > Entomobryidae > Entomobrya > Entomobrya cf. arborea Gr-Col-00668. The sequence goes on from JAQIWN010001028.1 coordinate 20,836, forward strand.
TAACGTAACCCTCTGATTCATTTCCAAGCTTTACACAATTCCTTCTTTTACTTCTTTATCTTTGGGAAATTTCTCTTATTTATCTTTTGTCCTTCTTAACATTGCCTTCATTTTTTCTAGGGAGTTTTTATGTAACGTAAGTTTGTTAGGTATTTAGTTTTATTTTTGCTTCCTTCTTCAGCATTTTGGCAAGAAACAGCTTCACAGTCGCCAGACAAAGCCAGCAGAAAAAAATCAGACGGGCATGCATTCCATTTTTTTGCAAAAAAATACACAAGACTACATGAAATACATACTAAAGTAATCTAGCCTTTCCAGATGAATTAAAAAAGAGTTGCAAAATTCCCAGAAAATACTGCATTTTACTTACTGCATCGCATCGTAGTGTGGTGCTGTTCCAATTCTGTATTTTTTAGGTTTCCTTTTCCTCATTTATGAGACAAATTATTATGGAGTCCATATCATTGCATTGCGATCTCTTATTTATTATTATTCTGCTTCCTGCCCCTGCCTCACTGCCACTTTTGAAAGCAGTAACAACACTCATCATTATCAATATTATACCCATTTGTGTTTTTTCGAGAATGCTACTCAGTCACGTCACATTTTTATCATAATAATCATTCTATTTATCATCATCTTCTCTTACGTAAGATCACTCCCTCCATAATAATAATTGAACTGCAAGGAAGGAGCAGCAGGAAATAGCACACACATACAATACAGTCCTCTCCATCTCCTTCTTGTTCTCCATCTCTCCAAGAGTGCACCGTACGTGTCATGAAAGGGAAGAGAGAAAGTGAAGGAAATTGGAAAAGTGAGACGTTTAACAAGTTGCACGGTTGTACAAGAAGGCAGTGGATTGCATGACTTGAATGGATAGATAACGGTTTTGGATTTCATTTTATTTTCAGAATTACTCCTTGGAAGAGAGAGAAAGTGAGAGAAAGATATTCTCGAATAAATAACAAGAGGAGAAAAGTAGACAAAAAAATTGTGCCTTTTTCCAAAAGAGAAAAGAATCGATCGGGTTCTGCATGCATGTCTTCTTGGTGGGATGCCTGTGTATCTAAAAAAAGTGACGGTGGTGGTAACGGTAACAAAGTCTTTTGACTTTAACCTGAGCTGAGCTCCTACTTGCTTTCTCTTTCTCATGAAAATGCACACACAAGTGAAAGTGAGTACTACTCCAGCCACTATTACCATCACGTAGCCGTTCAGCCAGGTAGGTATACAATTTTCTCAAGCAAACGTGAGTCTGCCTGTGTGAAAGTATCTATTTTCTATTAAAAAAAGAAAATGTATCTTTTTCCCATTCCATACAAAATAGATTTATATAAAGCTACACGCTATACATGTGAAGTAGTAAGAAGAAATGAGCATTCTCATATTGGGTGCAAGGTATACTTGATCTGGTAGTGGTGGTGGTGGTGGAGAGGAGTAGATCCTTTTCAATTCTGGAAAATTTCCCTTGACATGACATGATTATACCTTGGCTTTGGCTCTACTCTTCTGGATGGAATCTGATGGGATGATGGTGGCGGGGTTTTCTTTGCGTTTTTTTCTTTACTTTTATCTCATTTTGTTGACCTGCTTGCTGCACTACTACTGCATGCAGAAGTAGAGAGTGAGCAGTGAGATATGTTTAATGCTGGATTGGATTCCAAATAAAAATTCAGTTGCCAGAAAAAAATGCCGAGAGTTGAGAAAATTTTCTGCAGAGAGGAAGAAAAGTGCAGGCGGAGCTGAAAGTATAATAATTGTGTAGGATGTTATGTATATGGAACACTGCAATGCAAATAATGCATATGAATGAATGGGAAATGGAATGAGATGAATGTATAAATCTCCTGGTTTTATTACTTGTATTAAAATGTGTGTAAAAGCAGAAATGAAGATGAAGGGAGCACATGTACCTTAAATACAAAGTTTGCAGAGAGTGAAGAGAAAGAAATGAAGATCAACCTGCCAAAAAATATTTTCGCTTACCGCTGCCGATACCCTACCCATTACTTATGCATTCATTCTGTCTGTATTACACATAAAGATTATTCTTCCTTTTCTGCAATTGCGACGACGACGACGACGAGACGAGTGAAGTCAAGTCAGTCACTAGGTTCATTTTAAATTATGTCAAATAAATGCAAATGGTGGAGTGGTGGTGGTAGATGGAACGAAACGAGCAGAGCAGGAGTTCTCAATTTCATTTTCTTTTTGACGAAATTGAAACTGGAACGTTTTCATCTCAACGTTGTCGTTTTTCTTCACGAAATAATCCCACAGGAAATAAAATGGTTTTCGAGTTACATATGATTGTGTGTGTTGAGTTTATTTACATAAAATGCAGGATGGGGATGGATGAAGATGAGGATTATAAACGTGTACTATTCTAAGCCGTTTGTAGAAGACTCAAATGTAAGGTAGAGCACCAGCTAAAATGCATTATGCAAAAATAAAAAAATAAACAAAGCAAGATGAATACAACACTGGCAACGTATGTATTTTGTATGACTTATAGATGAGCTCGTGCTCAAAATGATCGTTACTTTTTTCAGTTTTCTTGTTGTTATTATCGTTATTGTGTGACATGGAAAGAAGAAAGAGAGAATATACTTAGAAAATGTAATGTGATGCAATTGTAAGCATGATAATAGCGTCATGCCATATCACTATCGTGAGCATTACTGTTTTTATTATTGTAAGAGTTTTGAACGCACACTTGACATGCAAATCTGTTTTGTTTAGTGTCGCATCGCATCACATCATTTGTGTGTACATATTTAAGAAGGGGAAAAATTGCATGCACATGAAAACATGTTTTGTTATTTTACCACCACCACTACTCTGCGTAGTGAAGTCGTGGTGAAGAAACACATCATGTTGTATCAAATCAGCAAGAGCAAGACTAACAATCATAAAATATCTAGCCAACAACATGAAGTAACACGTGCACTGGCATCAATAATGCTTATTATTATTGTCCTCTTGAGTGAGAAGAAAGAATAAGAATAAAAAACAATGGGATTTTAAAGTAATCTAATGGATAATCCAAAGGATAGTC